>JAHWFP010036804.1:0-94912 GCA_023313725.1 Lithobius niger
CAAAAAAAGCTGCAGCTAAAAGGAAACGTCTACAAGACGAGACGGAGGACTAAAAGAAAGAAATATTGGCAAAAAGACGAGCGCGGAGCGGAATATAACGAGCTTGGTACGCAATGTGGAGCTACGTCTTCTCAGGAAGGGAAACCACATATAAAAAAAAAAGCCCGCCATGTGTTATAGGCCTAGTAGGTGATCTACCGGGAAACCGCATGTAAAATCTAGAAACGAGCCACGTACCTACCTCCGTGGTGGTTTGGAAACCGGTACTTACGCCAAGCTTAATACGCGAAAGTTCATAAAAGCAACTTTTTAGGGTAGCCGGTTTTGAGGGCCCTCTAATGTTGCTTATTCGTCACGCTGTAAAGCACTCTCACAATGTGAAAGCTCATAATGCATTTACACTCCTGAGACCCTCGAATGTCGTTATTTTTTGTCGTTCTGACGAGTGCAGTTAACAATTCGTCAATCTCATGATGTGTATGCTTTTTGAGCGCTCGCACCACCACCCTCCCCCCTCGTCCAGATCTACGAAGTTCCGCGCGTGGGAAGCACGCGTGGGAAAAAAAAACATGCGTCATTAACATGCTGTTTGCTAATTCGTCATTATCACGGGTGGTGGGTTTACTTTTTTGAGGGTGGGTTTACTTTAGTGGGTGTAGGTTTACTTTAGTGTGGGTGGGTGTACTTGAGTGAGATAGGTTTACTTGAGTGAGGTAGGTTTACTTGAGTGAGGTGGGTTTACTTGAGTGGTTTACTTTAGTGGGGGTGGGTTTACTTTAGTGGGGGTTGGATTTACTTTAGTGGGGGTTGGATTTACTTCAGTGGGGGTGGGTTTACTTGAGTGGTTTACTAGACTGGGGGTAGGTTTACTTGAGTTGATTGTGGATTTACTTTAGTGGGGTGGGTTTACTTTAGTGGGGGTGGGTTTACTTGAGTGGTTTACTTGAGTGATTGACATCTACCGGAAGTGACGTGATACCGGAAGTGACGTCATATCGGAAGTGACGTCAGGGGAGTGTGGGTTTGTTTGTCCGTGCCATATCGCCTTTTCCAACTACTCATAAACACTTGTAATCACGGTTTGGCTTCAGTTTCTTTGTGTGCTGGGATTGTTGTTGCGGTGTAGGGCTTTACTGAATTTCAGAGTTGAGGCATATGAAGCCAGGACGTCACGCTCATACGTTCGTACTGCAAGTCATTTTGGGTTAGCAAACTCGACAGCAGATTCCGTCCTAATTGGTACTGCTTTCCTACAAACACTATTCATTCTCGAATATTTTTAAGGTTTTATACCTGATCATGAGATGTCCCGAGTCCATTTTGTATTGTAATCCAAACACATCATTATTATCTTTTGGTAAAAAATACTTTGCCATAAAACCCATCGTTTGACCCTTCAAGGAGCCTCCATAGACCAAAGCGAGTCCTGAGAAGGAAATTCGAGAGGAGTCGATGTTGAAGGTGGTTCTATAAGATGCAGAGGGTGAGCTTGATTCGCTGTGGGAGTACTGATGGGAGTTGGATGAATTTTTTATGGTCTGATCGTCTGGAAGTACATTGTTGGACAATGAAATTTAGACAGTTCAGAAAGGGCAACTACAAGTCTACATGGATTAATCATGCCTGGTTAT
This sequence comes from Lithobius niger, assembly GCA_023313725.1. Taxonomy (NCBI): domain Eukaryota; kingdom Metazoa; phylum Arthropoda; class Chilopoda; order Lithobiomorpha; family Lithobiidae; genus Lithobius; species Lithobius niger. The sequence goes on from JAHWFP010036804.1 coordinate 1,632, forward strand.
GGGAAATCCTTAAATATTACGAAGTTGTTAAATTCAATAAGTGAATAATAATAACCGTAAAATAAATACAATACTGCGTCGGCTATTGCAACTGAAAAAATAAAATTTGTTAAACACAGAATGAAGTCAGTCAATCACATAAATTGTGAATCTCTATTTATAGCATCTGGATAGGCCAAGTAATGTGGTGGTTTGTTGACAGTCTCGGTAAAAGAATATCATTGTGCGCGACAAAACCTATCTGTAAAGTATTCAATTGAATGAAAGTTCCATTACCCCATTTAGTTATAAATATAAACAGAGCAACAGTTTTAAAACTGATTTTATTTTGAAGTCTATGTGAGAGTCAATTTTGCGGTTTTATTTTAAAGAAATGCATTCAAGAAACGTTGAAATTAGGAATAAAAAAGCCGTGGAAAGACAAACCTAGAGAAAAGAAACCTGGAAAAAATAGCCAACGGGAAAAAAAAAAGAGAAAGATTTCCGCAGAACGAAAGCTCAAGGAAAAAAGAATGGACATTCATGAAAACTGCCAATGGAAAAATATGCCATGAAAGTTTTTTTTTCAATGTCGAACATAACCGTAGGAAAATAGCCGAAGGAAAACAATCCGAGGAAAATTGTCGAAGGAAAACAATCCGAGGAAAAAAACTGAGGAAAGAAGAAGCAGAAGGAAAAAAACCGTTTCCTAGTGAAATTTCTTACCTAACCTAGGTTTGTTTAATATATCTAATGCGTGGTGCAGTGACACTCCGGGCTGTAACTGAGGTTGGTACACTAATGACCTAGTTGTCGACGCGCCATTAAGCCTCAATCCCCTCCCCCCAGCCTATAAAAACAAACAAAAGCCACCATACAAGACAGTAAACAGTTTCCTTTGTTTATCTCCGTGGCTTTTTTTTTGTTACGGCTTTTTTTTTCCTTTGACTTTTTTCAGTTTAGTTTTTAGTTTAATCCACATCCAGAGTTTCATTTTCTGCAGTGTGTTGCCGGCAGTTGTGTTAGTAGAGGTTTTACAATGTTTATTCTTCCCGCGCGAAATCCCCCCCCCCCCCCCCCACCACCACCACCTCTCCCTCCCTAGCGCGAGGCTCGGTCTGATTGAGTAGTGTCCGAGGGACCATGCCGAGAAATGAAACTCCTGAGTTTAATATTTTCATCAATCAAGAACGAACTACAAGTTAAATGAAGTTGTATTGAAGATTTATATTATTAAGAAACTATAAGTTAATCTGGTTGAACGAATACCGACCATGTTGATGTTTTTGTGATCTTGTATTTCGTGCCCCCTCTCAATTAAGAGGTTGCCGCAGTCGTCGGCTTAGGAATCAAACTTAAAGTTTGGAACTGAACGTTTCACGACAATCTGGTCACAAAACATGGGACAATTCAACCTCGCACAAAAAGTTTCAATATCAGCTTGTTAACAATTATGAGGTTGGGACTAATAATCTAGCTGTTGACTTGCCATTAAGCCCCAATTCCCCCTACTGAACTTTAAGGACAAAACACTAGCATGCTTGTATACACACTTGCTGCTGAGCATTACTTAGTTGCTGTTTGCATTAAGCTGCTCAATGCCTTGGTGAGATAATCTTTCCAATCTTCCACTTCCCGTTTTGCATTCTTAGTGATTTCAGGAGACCAAATTTGGCCATCTTCATGTGTCAATGGCGTCAGTTTCTCTAAGTCATCCCACCATCAGCCATTATGGGTACCCATTGTAACCCTATAGTACAAAATAGAAAACCCTTCCTGCAATGATTGGATCGGCTGCCTTGCTAAGAACTAAGAACGGCATACTAACCTTCTGTCAATTTCTTCAAATGTGTAAATGGGAAGTCCCTGGCGCCTTGTCACAAGTTAACACAAAAGTTATTTTAGCGTTTTTATTAATCACATAGTCTTTAGTAGCAACTTCATTTGTTTCTTTCTCTGAAATTACCGAACTCAAACCATCTACATCAAGTAACGTGATGATTCATGCCTCCAATTCTGATGGCTACCAAGGGACGTGCAACACCTCTCCTCTGTTGATCATACCCCTTCTCATGCTGGACATTGGGTACCAACACATACTTCATAACACCCTTGATCAAACGTGCTTGCACTAGACAGCCTCTATTCCGTCTGTGACTGTGATCTTAAAGTCTGAATGCATTTGCCCCAATATTCGCTTGAATTTTGCAGATTCAAGAGCATCCTGCAATAATCTCTGATAATAAGACTTTATACACCTGGTAAAATTAGAAATTGGTTCATAATAATGTTTAGTCCTACTCTAAAAAGCTCATCCTCGCAATTCACAGTCTGAAATTCGTCCTCGAACCCCGTTACAAACTCCTGCCACGTTGCACATGGTCCACTAAAATGACACCGCTTTTCACCTTGCTGAATAAAAATGAGTGGCACGATAGTGTGCAGAACATATTCTTTGATCAGCAGAAAAACATTCGTGTATTGGTCTAGAGCCTGCAAATATTCATTGTCCCTGTACCCACTGTATTTCGGATAAGTGATTTTTGGTAAGCAAAATCCTGGAATAATAGACAAATTACTGTCACTTGCATTCCTTGCAGCAATATTTGTTGATGCTGCATCTCTATTTGTTTCCGTGGTGCCGTCAGTGTTTAATTCGTTCACAGTCAGTATTCGGTCGGTTCTTTCTCAGTAGATGGAGTTGAGTTTTCAGGACTTTGGCTCCTTTATGTACAGGCATCAGCATTTGCCTAAGCAGGAGTAGGTAACGTGTCGCCGTAATGTAGGCAGGGGTTGGGGTGAGCAGAAATGCATTGGAATGTATAGCACGCAGGTGACCTGATACCTGGTATTGTTGAGGCCTCCAGTTGCGCAACCACTTGATCCTTACTTGATCCCTAGTGGCAGCCTGTGAAGAAATAACGTTAAGTTAGTACTATTGTTCAGTGAATTATTGTGACGTGCTTGCGTGCAGTGGAAGAGCATGAGCGTGGTTGTTAGGTAATCTAAGGTTTTGAAATCAGATGACCTTGCCGAGTTGGCAAGCGCTATTTTGTGAATCTTTAAGTTAGAATGAAATTAAAAGTCGTTGTTGTTAAAAGTTATGTGGAGAGACCATCTTTCTTCATATATGGCTGAAGGGTTGTCACTGGCCCTTGCCGCATCCAAGATGGGCATTAAATGCACATGATGATCTCATCAGTTCATAGGAGGAAGCCCTTTTTCATCTATTCAAGGAGGAACTTTATGACGCAACTGATGTGAGTGGCAAGTTGTAACGAAATTCAGCCAAGGAACGTTCACGAGTCATTCCTAGCAATGTGGGAGTGGCGTATGATTTTTTTGGTACACAATCTAGTGAAAGTCGCACCGTCACAGTCACTGATGGTAAATAATTACATGCGTCATCCACAATTAACTTTTACTTAGTGTATTTTAACTCGTAGTCTAGGCAGATTTGTATATTCCGCTCAGATCTCTTGTTAAAAGTGATATTACCGCTGCAAGTGTTAAATAGTGTCATATGTTCTAAGAACTACTTGTCACCATATTTGAGCATGATACCTTATGCCCGAAATCAAATATGGCGTCCAAAAATGGCGACCAAAAAACAGAATTTTGCTTCTAGCGCCTAAACCGTTCATCCGATTAAAAATAAACCGGTTACCAATTTTGTTTAGAATAAAATTTCCATCAGAATAAGCTCTATTCATACTTTTCGTAAAATTAAGCCCTCTGGCCGAAAATCGTCATTTAAGTTCTATCAGGCCATTTATGTGTGCTATCTAGACACACGCTAGTGTGTCGCGCCAAGTTAGGCAACAGTCATCACAACAAACATTACATCAATTCAATTGTCGGGGTTGTAAACCATTGTAGCGGTGCGCCATAGCGTCAGTGTCTTATATCTTGAAGCATAGTTGGGCACATTTCAGGGGAAAAAATAATGCGGTACAAAAGCTTAAATTGTGTTGAAATCAAGAGCAATGACCCACCTAACAAAAATTAACTCGTGTAGGAATGCCAGCTAAACTGCTTTCAATGCAAAATCTGACCCTCAATAACGTTGAAAATGTGTAACTAGCTAGCTAGCTAACTAGCTACTAGCTAGCTAATTCTATTTCGCTCATCCCCATGTTAATTTTCATAGGGTGATTATTCAACGATATCGAGATAACGGGAAGGCTTCCCGCTATGAAATTGGACGAATGGCTGCAGTACGATACGAACTGCGTACCTTTTATGGTTTGGAGCCTAGGGGTGTAACGAGGATGGCGTGGGAAGGCGCGTAAGTACGAATATATTGTTATAACCATTGTTAGTATTGTCGGCAGAGTCTCTCATTAGACAGACAAAGTTCGGACAATCACAACGTGCATATTGATGTGCGTGCCTAGTCACACACTAGTGTAGCACGATAAATCTAAACAACGTTGCTAAAGAAATTGTATTCACGTCCAATTCACGAAAAATAAACCAGCTCTAAACACAAAGCAAAATAAACAAAGCCAAAAACTGGTGAAGAGGCAACCAAGTTGAGAGTGGTTCGGCCTTCAAAGGAGTGATATCAACACACCAAAACTAACGAAATAAAACAAATTATAACAAAATTAAAACCAAACCTATAAAGAGGTGACCAAGTTGAGAATGTTTCGGCCTATAGGCAAAAGGTAGTATCAAATTGTGGAAAACCAATTTCTTGTTGACGTGCCACTTTATTACACATCTGCACGGTAGTGGAGTTGAGTCTAATACACAATTAAAAAAAAAAAGGACTGATATCATATCAAAAACCAAAACTGGTAAAAGGGGCCGCCAAGTTCCGAATGGTTCGGCCCTTCAAAGGAGTGATATCAACACACCAAAACATTCGCCAACTTAATCGCACCAAATAATACTTTGGACGTTAAATGAAAACTTGAACATTGCTACCCAAAGTAGCAATGTTCTAGTTTTCATTTGACCTTCGAACTATTAAGCGGTGCGATTAAATTGGCGGATGTTTTGGTGTGTTGATATCCCTCCTTTGAAGGGCCGAACCATTCGGAACTTGGTGGCCCCCTTTACCAGTTTTGGTTTTTGATATGATAGATACAACAGTGCACATGTGAATTGTAATTCCTGACTTTTAACAGCTGCAATGTTAGTTCTAATTAAGATCCACTAATTTATTTGAGCTTAAATAAAAGGTGAAGATGTATATTTTTCACAAGGGCAATTAAACCGATTTATTTTAATTAGGAGCTAAGCTATGCTAGTTTATCTACGATGTAGCGCTTTGCTTTTTTGCATCGTTTTACGATAAGTTCCATCTTTAAACTGGTGTAGTAGTCGTTCTAAATTAGATAAATGGATGTTATTAGCCTTAAATGAAAGATGAAGATGTATATTTTCCAACAAGGGTAATTAAAACGATTTAGTTTAATTATAATCTAAGCTGCGATAGTTTATCTACGATGTAGTGCTTTGATTTTCGCATCGTTTAACGACAAGTTCCATCTTTAAACTGGTGTAGTAGGCGATCTAAATTAGATAAATGGATGTGATTAGCCTTAATCGAAAGATGAAAATGTATATTTTCAAACAGGGTAATTAAAACGATTTAGTTTAATTAGAATCTGAGCTGCGATAATTTATCTACGTTGTAGCGCTTTGATTTTCGCGCCATTTCACAACAAAATCCATCTTTAAGCTGCTGCAGTAGCCGTTCTAATTCAGATAAATGGATGCAATTAGGCTTAAATGAAAGATGAAGATGCATAATTTTCAAACAAGGTAATTAAAACGTCTTATTTTAATTCGGATAGCTACTACACCAGTGTAAAGATCGAACTTATCGTAAACCGATACAAAAAAATCAAAGCGCGACAATGTAGATAAACTACCGTAACTTAGATTATAATTAAAATAAATAATTTTAATTACCCTTGTTGGAAAATATACACCTTCCTCTTTATTTTAAGCCTAATTACATCAATTTATCTGATTTATAACGACTACTACATCAGTATAAAGATGGAACTTATTGTAAAACGATACAAAAATCACAGCGCTACATCGTAGATGAACTACTCTAGATTAGCTCCTAATTAAAATAAACTAGCCGAGTCGCTCGTTAACGCTCGCTCATTCGGCGTCGTCTCGCTTCGCTCGAGGACATTTCTTGTTGTAACATTTTTGCTGGTGAAGGAGAATTTCACACCAAAATCGATCATGGACATTGTAGTGCGCGTTTTTCGTAATGTTTCAGTTAATAAACAAACTGTAACTTGTGCCTACGCTTTCATTTTTCTTCGCTTATATCATAGTAGGTCTAGCTACTAATTTTGTAACCTGATCCCTGTCGTGAACAGATTTTTTTAATCAAATAAATTGTGCTGCGTAAGATGTATAAGCAACACCAGAGCTGAACACCAGGAATCGCAAGTCACCTATAATTCGTGTTAGTACGACCAAACCCCTATAAATTCTTATACCATCCATACATAGGTTTAATTGTTTCACTTATTTTAGGAATGTTTACTTTACGTCATGCTTTGTGTGCTTTAGTGTTTTTGTGTATTAATTTATGTCGCCCCATCCCCAATGGCGAAGTAGTTGTAAAACATCATTAGATCATAATGCGTCATTGAACAAACATTAACACAAAGGTTTGTTGACAGAGTTAACCAACCGTTTCGTGAGGTTTTAATGCAAGTCAGCCTACAGGCGGAACGGAATCATACCCCAATATGCGTGTTTATCACAATTATGCTAGACTGTTGAGTAGAGCACCAGCTAATGGCATATTGATCGAATGTCGATGTTTTACAAATGCAAACGCAGAAATATTTCTAACACCCTTTTCTGTTATCAATATAGTTTGTTTAAGTAGGGGGAATTGAGGCTTAATGGCGCGTCGACAGCTTGGTCATTAGCGCCAACCTCAGTCACAGTGAAGTGGTTCGGGTTGCCACTGCACCGCACATTACAGGGGTATTATTGAAACCCCTAATCTAATTCTTGTCATACTTCTGTACCTCCTGCAAAAATTGAAAAACACCGGACAGGAGAACAGACTTATCGCCCAATTGACGCCCAATGTCATGCGGAAGATGGAAATGACGACGAACACCATCAAGATGGCAACAATCAACAAGGAAGTGCCGGACCGTATGTGGCCGTTGACACCAATAACATTCAGGAGGGTCAACCCCCCGCAAAAGGAAATAGTGAGTATGTCGGGTGTGACCAATGCGCAAACGGACCAACACCACCTCTTCATGGCAACTGTGGCGACACGCCGAGTGCCATTCCTCGACAGTTCCTTTAATAGCTCGTAATTTATTACCATCCCGTCTGTCCCACAAGACTTAGCAAAAAGCGTGTAACCTCAGATGCAGAGCTGGATAGGCGTCCGAGGGAACAAGGCTGCCATCCGAGGGCCAGAAAGGGCCCCTTTCACTGCAGACTCAGCTTGCTCATTCCCACCTATCCCTACATGGCCCGGGATCCAGCAGAAAAGCACGGTTTTCCGCTGGCCAGGCAAGTGGGAAAGGAAAGCTTGGACACGTCATGTCAAGGGGTTCCGAGGATTGTAATTCGCTAAGGAATCCAGGGCACTCATGGAATCGCTAAAGATAATGAAATGCATTATCATTATTATGAAATGCAAATGAAGGTCAAGGATCCATTCCACTGCCAAATCAAGAGCCAATAGCTCTGCAGAAAACACAGAATAGCTTGATGGGCGATAGGCAACCGTCACTCTCTTACACACACGAGCACACGCCATGCCAGTGTCTGACTTCGACCCATCAGTAAACAGCCACTGACAACCAGTGTACTGAGAACACTGCCGCCGGAACTCCTGCAAGTACCTTGCTGGGAGAGTGGAACCCTTCGGGAGGGACGCCAGAGCAAAAATGAAAATGCCACTTGGGACAAGCCTCAAGACGCAGGGTATGTCAAAGGCTATTTCCTAACAGGACTGCTGGAGCCTATCGCGGAAATCACCCTTACCCACCCTGCGTCTACCGACTCGCAAGTCTGGCCCTAAAACCATGGACCAAGCTGGACTGGATTGCACTGCACGCAATCGCACAGCATACTGAATGGCAAGCTGTCGCCAATGAATGGCCAAAGGTGGCTCCGAGGCCTCAGCATAGAGGCTAACCACTGGAGATGTTCGAAATGCCCCGGTCGCCAGACGCAGGCCACTATGATGCACAGTGTCCAACATCTGGAGAGTCGAGTCATTAGCCGAACCATAGACCATGCACACATAATCTAGTTTGCTACGGACAAGGCCTCGGTAGAGGCGCAACATGGTAGTGCGATCGGCACCCCAGGAAGTGCCTGAAAGAACCAACAAGATGTTAAGGGCCCACAAAGCCTTATCTTTAAGTTGACGCAAGTGTGGAAGCCAAGATAACTTGGAATCCAACACCAGACCCAGGAAATGCGCCTGTGGGACAGCAGGAATTTGTGTCTGTCCCAAGTACAGGCAAGGATCTGGGTGGAGTGTTAGTTGGCGCCAAAAGTGGACGCACACAGTCTCGTCCGGAGAAAACCGAAAACCATTACTGACCGCCCAGGTCTGGGCTTTGTTAATTGCCAGCTGTAACTGCCGCTCGCAGGTCTGAATGCGAGCTGCCCGAAAGCCCAGGCCAAAGTCATCGACAAACAATGACTGGGGAACAGCAGCTTGCTGAGCAATGGGGTTGATCCCTATAGCAAACAGAACCTAGAACCTTTTGCACAGTACTTCGATCTTGAATCATTAAATTATCATCAGTTGCCCAATTCTGCGTAGTTCGTCAAGCAACTCCACAGAATTCGATACCTATTTTTTCAGAGGCATTCCTGATTGTGCTAAAACGTCCTTTGCTTGTTGGCACAGCTGGTTAGCTTCAGTTAAAGACGACTGACCAGACACAAAATCATCCATATACAAGCTACGATCCAATTCTTCACAAGTTTCTGGGTACTCTTCTCCTTATAACTTTAAATGGTATCGAATGGTGGCTGCTAATAGAAACGGAGATGATCTTGCACCAAAGAGAACTCGAAGCATTCGATATTCACCAATTTTAGGCGCTTTCCCAGGTTTCCAGTCCTCCTCAATCCAAAGAAAGCGTGTAGCGTCCTGATCTTCATCTGCCAAGGCAACTTGCAGAAAAGCTTTTTCGATGTCAGCTAATATGGCAACAAGATGTTTGCGGAAACGAATAAGCAGGTTGACTAAATCAGGATTTAGATTAGGTCCAGTTTCCAAGCACTCGTTTAGCGACGAATAGCCAGGTACATGAGAACTTGCATCAAAGACAGTGCGAACTTTAGTTGTTGCACGATCTTCTTTTACCACTGCATGATGTGGAATGTAGTAAATTGTTTCTGAATTTGCCTTTGAAAAATCTACCCGTTCTGCATGACCATCTTCAACATATCTCATAATTGCTTGTTGGTACTGCTCTTGTAAACTTGGTTCCTTACTAAATCTTCGTAGAAGTCAAAATAATCGTTGAAGAGCTAGTGACTTATTAGTACCTAAGTGCGCCGTTTCTTGTTTCCATGGAAGTCTCCATGGAAGTCTAACGCAGTAACGCCCCTTTTCAAAGGGTATTGACTTCTCAAACTGTTCCAAATCTTGTTTCTCTTGCTCTGAACAGGAATGAGACGAGTTATCTTCTTTAATTCCCATAGTTTCAAGTTCCCAGCACCGCATAATAAAGTCTTCAGGGGGTTGTCTTACAACCGACGTAAACATTACTGATGTAGTGCTAATTTTTTCCTTAAATTGAGATTCAAGGACACCATTCACTATCCAGCCAAATAAGCTTTCTGACGCCATCAGTTCACTACTTAAAGGATAATTGGCTCCAGTCATCAGCTTCCAATAACAGTCCAGACCCAACAAAATGTCAATTTGCTCTCTTTGGTCCTTCCATGCAGGTACTTGTGCCAGTCGAAGTCCTGCAGCCTCCATTCTTCTCGTTATTGGTTCCAAATGAAGTGGTAAAGGCACAGAAGCAATTTCAACTGTGTGCAACTTTCATCAAAACGGAAGTAGACAATTCATTTTTGGACAACATAACGTTTTGAGACACGGTGACCTCTTGAACGGTACCCTTTCTTGCTGGTTGCGTTTCTTCTCCCCCTTGACGACAAAGTAGCCAATGGTGCTTCCGTTGACACACTTCACATTTCCTACGGTAGCATCGGACTGCACGGTGGTTAGAATGCATACATTGGAAGCAACGCCCACTTTTCTTGATAATGTCCAAACGTTGCGTTTGTGACATCACATTCCCAGGTTTTGTGATTTTCTTTTTGACAAAATGCACAGCTAGTATCTGTAGGCTTAGAACTCTTCTCTTCTTTTGCTGCATATTCAGAAGCTTGAACATACAGAGCTTTGGTCGTAGGAGTTGCAGGCATAGTCTTCTTTCGTTCTGCACCCAAATAATCTTTAGCAGGAGTCGGTTCAGTTACTTGCGACTGACATGCTTTCACCAAAACAGAACATTGTCTGCCCTCAACTTCCTCTTGCAAAAACGTGAGTAAATCGTACAACTTTAAAGTTTTGGCAAGTGGTTTCCGATTACACTCCAACAAAATATCGTCTGGTAAGAGTTTTAAAATAATCGGACTTAAGAGACAGCCATACGTTGCAGCAGATATGCCTAAGTCTTCTAGAGCTTGAATTTGTGTTTGACACTTATCAAATAATGTGCGAAGTTTGGTTAGGTCAGCAGAAGTTTTCAATGGCGTCATTTCAAGTAGGTGAGTCATATGAGCGTGCACGATCATTTCCTTTTGCCCGAAACGTGTCTCCAATTGCAATACTGTAATTGGATGCACTTAAAGGTAAACCAGCGATGGCAGCCTCAGCGAGTTCCTCCAATAAAGACTGAAGATACGTAAATTTTTGCACATCCGTGACTTTAGGATTATCGTGGATTGACGCCTTAAACTGATCCCAAAAACGGACCCAATCTAAAACCCCGCCTTTGAATTTTTGATCTATATACGTGGCAGTTTCACTGTGTTTTGAAGTCCTCTTCCCACAGCACCTGCTGTTCTATCAGCAACGGATGCAACATTAAGATGTTTTGAAATGAGATTACGATTTGTGATAATTATTTCCATCCACTGATCTGCTTCTATCATTTCAGTAGCTAGCTCCTCTTCCGTAGCACTGGTAGCCATGGCATCAAAAATTTTTTTGTTTAAACTTGCTAATTGACTTTCTTTTTCTTTCAACTGTTCGTATAAAGTTTTAAGCAGTTCGACCTCCTCATCCCAGTCTAAACTTTCCTTAAACTTTTGCATGATTTTTGTAGCAGCGGCCTTGTATTCCCCCCCCCCCCCCCCACCGTGTAAGGGCTTCCATTTTGTAATGTCCGTACAGCTACGTCTTTTCAGGCTTACTTTGAGGAAATCTTGAAGACAAACTTCTTATCTTTAATGTCCAAACAGCATGGTTCCTTCTTTTAGTTGTCCGGGTTTCGGCACCAAAGTTTCTGTAGCAAAATCCCAAACGCTGAACAACGTTTAACAACAGAATAAAGATTTTATTTTACTCCGAATTAGACTGAACATTCTCTAGGTACGAATCCATGAAGTTTTGGTATTCGTCGGCTAACAATCAACATGTTTAACAATATTCAAGTAAAGAATCAACAAACAACTCGTGCGCGCAAAATTAACAGCACACATTTAACTACTTAACAAGCATTACTAACTTCAGTACTATGGAAAAATGGCTTAAATTGTGAAAGTCTCTCCAGATTAATATAATTTAATGATCATTGTCTGTCAAGTCACTAACAAGATGGGAGATGTGTTGTTGACATCCCCTTCTCTGGGATTTTATTATTTGTTTTTATCCCTTTTTTTCTCAATATTTATTGTACTCATACATTGTGTTAATTTATTAGTGAGCAAGGCCAATAAAAACATTTACTTTGGCTAAAAATCAAAAATTGTTGGTTTCGTGCAGTTGTCGGCCATTCCGTGCAGTCAGGGGGCATCCGTTACAAAGTATTACGTTACCTAACTTAAAAAAATATATTGTTCTACTCTTGTAAAAGGTACTTCCTATCGTTTTGCTTGATACCAAGCAAAATGCTTTAGTTCTTTTCCCATGTGCCTGTCTATTTTTTAACTTCACTTTTTCGTCTCCTATCACAAAACTATACGTATTTTTTCTCATCATGTTGAAAGCCTAGATCTGTACCCTGACGAGCACTTTCACTGCTTTAAGTCATTTGCCATCCACTTGTATCCTTCCTTTCATCTTGAATGGCTAGTGATTCTTAGTGACCCTGGCGGAGTTGAGAACAGCTTTCTCCGCCAGATGGCGCCATTGATCTACGCCAATTGACTGTAATCATGGCGGCGGACAAGCGCTCAAACTTCCGGTTTCTCGGGCCACTGACCATGGATGGCTGACCATCTTGGCTCGTAATGGCCGCCATCTCAGTCGCCAACAGAGTCAGCCGCAAACAGAAGCAATAGAGTAGGGGGCATGAGCGATGACAGCCAAACGCGCTCGTTATTGGCTGGCTGTAGATGCGCGTGCAATTGTGGTCGGTGACGTTTATGTCCTTCCGTAATTGGAGGCAGCAGGCTCGCAGTAAGTGTCACGTGACCAAGTCGTCAACTGGAATTGACGCCAGGTCGTTACCTTTCTCCCATCTCAAAAAGGAAATAAAGGATGTGAATGAAACTCCCATTTCTCCTATAAAATTTGTTATTTATGTTTTCACAGCCCTGACTGGCGCTTTTCGGAACAAGATATGCGATGAGGTTCACTGGTGTTAAGTTCCAGCTTAAACAATAACATAAACTGGACAGTGGTGGTCCTACAGGACTTAAGGGGGTGTAGGCGCTGATGAAACCTGGCTTCGGAGCTTAACCAAGCGCTCCAACGCAAATAAGTTCCTTCAAGATGACTCCACCAAAACATGGCTATATATATTTCTGCAGCAGATCTGAGTAAAACTTATGTCTGAAAGCTGACAAACATATGAAAAGTTAATGCCTACAGTACAGCTACGGACTGGGAAGGAAGGCTGTCAGCTTATGATGGGGGGATGAGATGAGAAATTTGGCGGCAGCTACTTTGGCTCTGACATCAGTACTTTGAACAAGCCATACAGTTTGCTTTGCTCACTCTATTGGGTCAATCCATGCTTCATATAGTTTCTTCGAAGTTCAGAGTATCGGAAAATCTATGTATTTGGACGCAAGCTAATTGCAACTGTTGCTTACAATTCGTTCTTCACATTCCTTACGAAGTCTGCATTTCATCTACATCATTCAAAACGTACGATTTGTTTGTATGTTTGTTTGCGTGTCGGTACGCCTACTCGTCCGGAAGTAAGGCACCTACGGAGATGAAAGTTGTGCCGAATGAAAGAGTGAGTGATCAAAGCGAGAAACGTGTTGAAAATGTTTACTGCACGTAGAAAACTCTCGCTTTGCTCACTTAGTCCGCTCACCTTACTTCAGAAACGCGAATGTTTGACATCCATTTAAAACCTACAGATCCCTTTTTTCCGTGCGTCCAATCCATTGAAGCCAACCAATTTTGACATCTAAATGTCGTTTTCCTGTATGCTGTTACTAAGTGTGATGCAAAATATGTCACCTTTTTAGGTATTTTTTTTGTAACCAAGTTTCTTCCTGATAAATTTCGCCGAAACTTTGACATCATGGAGCAGTTTTCAGAGTTTTTTTTAAGATTAAAAAAGCAAGCTACAGTATTGAAAATATGCCCATTCGCATTTGCCTGCATTCGCATATGCCTGTTAGAAGCGTAATTTAATTATCTGTTATTTTCTGCTACTCTCATTTTTTATAGTTGCCTTGGATCCGGAGGACTGATCGATGCATTGACACTCTACAGTTTTGTTTTTTTACCAGGTATTTGGTTCTTTAGATCAGGAACAGAGCACCACGCATGCATGCACACACGCATATCGTAAGTTTTTTTTAATGTATAGATGGTGAATATTTTGCGTGTTCTTTCATCCGTTTGAATTTTAGAGCAACTTCACCTGTTCCTATTTAGACTTTAAAGTGCTAAAAGCTTACATGAAGTTGGATAGAGTAAAAAATTGCGTTGTTCGTGGCAATCTTCACTGTGAGATGTTATAAGATGTTCTTGGTTGAGGATAGCATATAGTTCAAGGAATCCAAATAGATATGAACATTTACAGCAATTTGTGTATACTTATTTTAACATGTTACCATGGATTCCTTAACCTGAATTTAGACAGCACAAACACAAAATGGTCACTTTTAGTATTTGGAACAAAATACAGTAGTATATCAAGCTCAGTTTCTGTCCACCATGCACAGTTATCTGCATATTTATTTGAAAAATACAGCAGTAGATTGTACTGAATCGATTATTATTTTGGGGTGGAAGGGTCCCTTTACATCAAATAATGGCACAGTACAAATATTTTATCACGGAAGCCCTGCCTTGTGCCTTGTAGCTTGCATCGATAAAGGCAGATACGGTCGTTTATGGTAGAAATTTACACCCATTCGCCTTATCCGTCTCTTGATCACTACGACTTTACTACTACTTTACTTCTTAAATGTAATTTTTTATATAATATGTATTTAACTACAAAAAAAATATGTGTATGTGACCTCCTTTCTCTCATCATACCTCCACGTAACTTCTTAATATTTTGTCTTATGTGGACATTTTAGGAGGGAAAAGCTCCAAGCATTAATAATTGCCTAGTACCAACTGTAAGTGTGTGTTTAATGTTCGTGTACTCTAACCCCCCCCCCCCCCCAAAAAAAAAAAGTTGAACTTGCATTATGGAATATAGAGCCGGTCACTGCCGATTCAAATGCTTCTCCCTCCACCACTGCCTCAAACATAATTCGTATCAATCTAACATAGAGTATATTATTAGAAAACTACACCACCAAAGGTAGGAGGTCAATTTAAAGCCTATATCGTGTATCATGCCATAATCAAGGCACAAGAACAAGGAAAACTATTTTTAAAATTGAGTAAACTAATAATCCAAGCTTGCCTAAACAATGAGGTCAGCAGGTGTAAGGAGATTTCTACCCTGCGATTGCAGGCTCAAAGTGAGTAGCTGTGGAATTTTGCTTCGTTTTATATCCCGTTGCGAACTGAATTTTGGGATGGGTTTGGATGGGGGGAGAGGAGGGGCACACCTATCTATAGTTGTGCCTCGTTAAAATCGTTCAGTGTGTTCATTTATTTATTTATTTTTGTGTGTCCATCTACTCCTCTTGAAATAGTGGTGGCAAAAATTGAAGAAAACATTCAGAACAAAGGAAATTTCCTCGTATTTCTGTTAGGCATATTCATTAAATTCTAATTTATGTCCTAAATTCCCCAAATTAGCGAAAAATTACCGTTTGAACGAGGCACAACTATAGATAGGTGTGCCCCTCCTCTCCCCCCATCCAACAATCACACTACAATACATGACGTTAACGATTGTGGACGAAAACTTTTTTCGTGCAAGTCTCGAACTTTTCTGGAACGTCGAGTAACAATGATTTGACAACAACATACAAAAAGGAGTAAGTCAATTAATAACTGATTGTTCTCAGTAACAATTAGTAAACACACACAGATTTGCTTAATAATATATTAACACTGGCGATAGCCAGTGTTAGTAAGGGTCGACCTAGGATCTCTGTGTTAAACTTTCAACTTTGAGAGCTTATAACTCCGTCAAAATTGAAAAATTGTAAACCAAATTTGGAATCTAGCCTTGACTAGTCAAGGCCTATCCACAGTCCAAAATTTGTGAAATTCAGTCCAGCCAAACCCGAGATATAGAGAGGGGCCAAATAGACAACGTCTTGTTCTTGGTCTTGGTCTTGTTCTTGGTCTTGTTCTGGGGATGTACCTTTCGTCTGTCCTCTCTACAGGTCAAACTATTTGTCCTGTAAAGCTGATTCTTAGCTCATTTTACAGGTATTGCTCCGTAGATGTGCCCTTTCCATAAGACCTTTTCTAATTGGTCAAGTGGTTCAGGGGTTACGGAGCTCTAAACGACCAGATTGATTGTTTTACATTGTTTTAAACATTGCAACAATTATTGCAACATTTATTATGCAACAATGCCATTTAGCAAACGCCAGCTGCAAGACATAGACTGAAGATTAAAGGATTTGTTTCTATTGTTAACATTAGCGATAGCCAGGTTAGTAAGGCCATAGCTATTTACCGAGCTTAAAGGCGACGCAACAAAACAAACAACAAATTAATTATAAAGGTGTCACACATACCCAACCCCTCATCCACCACCACACCTATTTATTACAATTCTCAAAGTAACACGGATTAATAAACGAAAACGTATCGTTAAAAGTTAAAAGTAAGGGCCTAAAAGTCAAAACCTGTAAGGAACACGGACAAGCTTTAACTGTAAGGGTTTAGGCGTCAAATTTGGCCAGTAAGACACTGCTAAGCATTAGACCCTTACTACCCGGTGATCATGTTAATGACTTAGTACGGAAAATTTAAAATTAGCCAACAGCGAAAATCATACACTAGAAATAACGTAGTTCAGTATGCCACCTTTATGCACTTACGTTAAATCGGAGTGGCATGACCTGGATTCGAACCGGTCACCCAGTTCGCCCCAGATCACTTGCATAGCGTCTTAATCTCTCCGTTGCACTCCGATAAAATGTAAGTGCGTAAAGGAGGCTTACTGAACTACGTTATTTCTAGTGTACGATTTTCGCTGTTGGCTAATTTCCAATTTTCCTTAAGATTATTTCCAGCGATTTATGTCTGTTTATTAATGACTGAGTAACTCAGACAGTGGGTGTACACGCTTACGCTTGTAGCAGGTTGTCTTGCTTGGAATTGCTGCCATGTTATCAAACCGGAAAAAAATGTCAACCTAAAGTAAAGTAGGAAACCCACACCCCACTATCATTGGATCATCTCATGGGTCTTTATAGGACGATTTCAGACAGCTGTACGTCAAAAAACGGGTAGTAAGGGTCTAATTCTTAGCAGCGTCTTACTGGCCAAATTTGACGCCTAAACCCTTACAGTCAAAGCTTGTCCGTGTTCCTTACAGGTTTTGACTTTTAGACCCTTACTTTTAACTTTTAACGATACGTTTTTGTTTATTAATATATATATGATTGAAGTCCTCTCTCCAGCAAAACTAAAACTATTAATTTCTCCGTTTCTATCCAATATTATTTCGACCAAACTTGGCCAGATAGTAGATAACTTTTCCCAACTTTTATGCAATTCCGTGCAAGAGTAAATGTAGAACATATTAGCAGAACATATTATTACCTTCCTAAATCTCCAAAAACTCATTAAGCCAAACCAACACGGCTTCCGTGCAAATTTCTCTACTACTACCAACCTTTTGGCATTTTATAACAGTATTTTTTTCTCCCTCGACAGCAACATTCCAGTCGATGCAATCTACTTAGACTGCATGAAGGCATTCGACAGAGTTAACCACTTTCTGTTATCACACTCTTTCTCTATGTACGGCATTGCAGGTCCAATTAAAAAATGGATTGAAAAGTGGCTCAAAGCTCGCTCGCAACAAGTACTCATCTTGGGTTCCTTTTCTAATATTTCTCCTGTCCCAAGTGGAGTCATTCAAG
This sequence comes from Lithobius niger, assembly GCA_023313725.1. Taxonomy (NCBI): domain Eukaryota; kingdom Metazoa; phylum Arthropoda; class Chilopoda; order Lithobiomorpha; family Lithobiidae; genus Lithobius; species Lithobius niger. The sequence continues at coordinate 19,251 of JAHWFP010036804.1, forward strand.
GATCCGTACTTGGTCCGCTATTATTTTTGATCTTCTTAACAGCTTTGGCACTACACTTAATGATTATCTCTGTAAATTTGCAGACGATACTAAAACTAAGCATGTTATCTGTTATCCACAAGATTCGGCTAACTTTCAGAAACAAAGTGACGACCTTTACTTCTGGTCGAAGGAGTGGCATCTTCCCATTCATTCACAAAAATCGGGTATATTGCATTTCGGTTATAACAACCCAAACCATACTTATTACTGGGGTTACTATCCCCTACCAAACCTTCCTGAGGTGATAGACCTCGGCATCCTCATTAACAATGATTTAAAATTTGACAATCATATTAGTAATATCGTACGCAAAGTTACGGCTGTTGTTTTCATGATAAATCGTACCATTACATCAAGACATCCTCAAATTTATTTGAAACTATTCCTATCTCTTAGTCGTCCAATTCTTGAGTATGCTTTCGAATTGTGGTTCCCATTTCTCATAAAACATCATGTAGCTCTGGAAAAAGTGCAGCGACGAGTGACAAAAAATGTGGAAGGTATCAGACACCTATCTTACCTTAGGCGGCTTCAACTTTTGGATCTCCATTCTATTTAGTGGCGTCTCACGCGGGGAAACCTGATAACCCTCTATAAAATTCTTACCTCTTGTTTTGGTGGCCCCAGTTTAGAAGCACTCTTCACAAACGTACACGTGACCTCCACCAGAGGTCACTCGCGGAAACTACTTAACCCTACAATTCATAAAAATCAAACCAGAGGCTTCTTTTCTGATCGTATTATTTCCTATTGGAACACATTACCCCAACACGTGGTGGAGGCCCCAACTCTCAACTTGTTTAAAAACTCACTTGATTGCTTTGTGGCAGTAAATACAAATTGGCAGTTTTCCTTTGTGGGTCAAACAGAACTTTGATGGCTATGCTTGAAAAATTGAATGTTGTCATATTAATGAAATAATATATCTTTTATTTTTCTTGTATGTACAGTATTTTTTTTTTATCTAATTATTTATTAACTTATTTATTATTTAAGGTTCTTTTGCTGTTTTTGTGATTGTTTTCCAGGTCGTAAATTATTAGAAATTGATGTGTAAATATATTTATTACTATTTTTTGAAATTCTATTTTACATGTTGTTCTATTTACACCTTTCAAGTTTCCTTACTCACATTGTTATATATATATATATACTTGTAAACCTTGCTGCAAAGCCTGAACGGCACCGCAGTGCTATTGTAAATAAAGTAAAAGTAAGGGAGCTACACGTAAATTTGAAAACTGTTCACTTGTTGTTGTTGTTGTTGTGTGACACGGTTTCAGAAAAAACTACTGCACCTACATAAAATCTAAAACATGATCTTAGCCAGAAATTTCCCTGGGCTTAATCCTCAGACCGACCACTTTTTCGATTGGTCCATCCATTCATTGTTTTACATTGTTTTAACCATTGTAACTAGGGAACAATGCCACTCAGCAAAATCCAGATCCATTCTTCGTGTACGTGTTATGTCTTTGCTAAAAAGTTGATTGCTGAAGGACAATATGAAATCGTAACCATACACTTGTATGGTCAGAGATAATTTCCAGTTACTAACGTTCTGGGTGAAATCAGGTTTGTTAAACTTCCAACTTTAAAATCCTATAGTTTCGCCTAAAATTGACATAGACCAACGAAATTTGGCATTTAGGGTCGTGTCGTAACTATTTCACTGCATTACACATTTTTATGACAACAATCGAACCGTTCGGCATCTACAGTATGACTAATTCTTGTTGTTGTTGTTTTGCGCAATACCAGCGTCGGACTGACACCCTTGATGGCCCTTAGCACGGATCCTGAAAGGCCCCCTCCTACCCACTCCCTTATGTATATTCAGGGTCCCCTACTTTGCCAACTCATCATACATTTTGCCTTTGAAAGGTACCTTGAAAGGCTCCGGAAAACCTAGGTAAGGGGTTTGGGGAGCAGTATAAGCTCCCCCAGCGGGTCCCTCTAACATTTTGCACTGTTTTAGTGCCTGTTTTGCAATAGCAGCTGATGTTGATGCGCTCCTTCAGGACCTGTGGAAAAAGGTGTTGTCGGACAGTGACATAAATCTAGGAGTGGTCACAGATGAGGTATTTGCTCAAGTGATGAGAGAGGCACAAAAGAGTGGTATTAGTGAAAGACGTGTTAGAGACTTTGGAATAGATACGGTGCCAAAATCCAGAGGAAAACAAGATGGCAGGGAGTCATGATAACTGATGCAGGGAGCAAGGAGATGTGACAGGCAGAGAAGCGGTGGTAAAAGCTGTGAAGCTGTTTAGCACTGTTGTAACGGAATGGGAGAGGACAGTGTGGGGAGACAGCGAGGTTGAAGCAGGAGGAGAAGATAAAGTGTAGCATGAAGAGGAGCAAGAGCGAAGGCACTCCAGAAGTTTACAGGTCTTGAAGAGACTGTACGGAGGAGGCCTCACTAACGTTAAAATGCCAAAGTCAGTTATCATGGTGTGAGGAATGGCGGGTAGACCATACTCGACCACTCGAGTTTATCTGGCAGTAGCGAATGTGGTTGGGGTAGATGAGGTCGTGGGTGTTGGCACACTAAGAGTGGGCCATGTGTTTGAAGCAGAAGTGAAGTCATCTGCTGCGAAACAGAGGCTGCTAAAAGCCAGGCTCACTATTAACAAACTTCCAGTTGATATTTTTGATCTTCATGAGCAAACAGTTCAAGCTCATCTGCTGTGGTTACCCAGGGGCATCACACCGCAAGAGGTAGCAATGGGCTTCACGCGCATTGCGACATTAGAAAAGCATGAATTCAAGAAGCTGAGCATACGAGGCAAGGTTGTATGCGAAGCGACGGCTCGTTACATAACTCTGTGGCTGAGGGAGGGGATGATGATGGAGGACGTGCCGGATGTCATCACGATTAGAGGCATACAGACACCTGTTCTAATCAAAGATCGCGCGCCTCAATGCTTGAGGTGCGGAATGAAAGGGCATTTCCGTCGCACGTGCGCGAGCCGCTCTTGCGACATATGTGGGGTCTGGTGCAACCAGAGACATCGTTGCCCTCATCTGTAAGTAGCGGCAAGAGACAGACTTGTCCAACGGATGTCACAAACTGCACCGCAGCGATCGCATCAGCAGCAGCAGCAACAGAGAGCAGATGCGAATGGTAGGCAACAGCAAGTTGCAATAACTGCAGAATCAGCAGATGCAGCAGTGCAGTGCTGCTCAAGTGTCCCTGGGTCTGCCTGCCATAAGCTCTAGCGCTCCTTGTCTCACCACGGCTCTAGAAATGCCGGGTTTCGTGAGTCAGATGCTGACGCTATTTCGGCAGCAGAAGACATGTTAATATGTGATGGTGAAATATTCAGCATGAGTGTGTGTGTGACAGTGATGGAACATGGCGTACTACACCAGCGAAGAGGAAGAGAAAGAGGAAGAAAAGTTCTGGATCGCCTACACCAGTGTCGTCTCAAACTGGAAGCCAACAGGACAACACAGAAAAAGAAGATGGTGGCGAAAATGAAGGCAGTATGTTTATGGATCCAGTGGAAGTAGTGGTTGTGAGCGATTTGCAAAGTGCTGATGATCAAGTATGGGTGAGTGCAGTAAATGGAGCTGAGGGTCAACTTTCAGAAAATGCTCCAGAATCGCAAATTCAGAATAGCCAAATTATATTGAGGGAACAGGAGATGTGGGAGGGATGGGTTAAGTAAGGTTAGGTAAGGAATGTATACATTCGCTCAGCCTGCATGCTATAAAATTGCATCTTGGAATGATCGTGGAATACAGCGTAAGTTGGAGGATGTTGTGTTGCTCTTAGGTCGAGTGGATATTTTGGGCGTTCAGGAAGTTAACAATATGCAGGGTTTTGATACGTCCAGTTGGAATGCAGATTTTATACTTTCGGATTTAAAAGTTGGCGTTTTTATTAAATGGGCAGTATCATACAGGGTTATCAAAATTGTGCAGCCAGTTAGAGGCATTGACGCTGTGGCGCTTAAAGTATATATGTGCAATAAATGGGTCTGTGTCGTCTTTGTACATGTGACAGGCAATCCGACAGTCAACCAGTGGTCAATGTGGTTTAGTTAGTTTGCAGCGCCCGCCATCATTGGTGGTGACTTCCACAGTCATCATTATGATTGGGGTTCTTTGTGCTCTAATGCTCGTGGCAACAGACTAGCCAGTGTGATACACAGTCAGGATCTTATGATTATGCAAGACGGCTCGCCAATATTTATTAGGTGGAGGCAAAACGGAGTCCATGCGTCAGTGTTAGATTTTTTTGTGTGTACGCAAGACATGGCGAAGCAGTTTAGGTTAGAAGTTTTGGATGATTTGCGTGGAAGTGATCACTTCCCGATTGCTCTATGCCCTAGTAAGCAGAAAATACTAGGAACTTGGTGTGTGCATGGAACAGGAAAAATCACTCCACGACGTCCGGTTATAAGTAATGGGATATTTGGTGACGGGATTAGTAAATGCCCGCAGCGGTGACGCGGTCCTCCACGGACTGATCGTCCTAGGTGGTGGACGAAATGTTGCACTTCTGCTGTTAGAGATAGGCGTAAGGCGTATCGGCATTGAAAGAGAGCACCCAGTGAGGAATTATGGTTTATATATTGTGGTGTGTCTGAGGAATCTCACTTCATTTTGAAGCAAGAGAAAGTTCTGTAAAGTGATCATTTGTGTGAGCGTGTAGCTGGCTCGAAATCACTTTTGCAAGCATGGAAATTGCTGGGGCATAGTGGGAGCAAAGTAGTACAGACATGGGTTTATAGTACGAATGCAACCATGATCAACCGTCAAGTGTTGCGGGGAGTGGAGATGGCAGATGCCTTCAATGCGAGGTTTGCAAGTGCATATAATCTTGCAGACGGTATCTGTCCACCTCCGGCTGCTGCTGGAATAGTTTCGGATGTTGTGGGTAAACCGAGGGAATTCTCGGAATTCAGAGCGTCCCTGTCAAAGTGCAAGGCTAACAGTGCTGCAGGTATAGATGGTGTAAGTTATGATGCCATTCGTGGTCGCACAGAGGCAGAATAACGATCGCTTTTGTCTTTGTTTCAGCTTGTGCTGGAGGGCTACCCTGTTACTCCAGCATGACTGTTCACGGTTCTTGTTCCTGTCCACAAGACTGGCAGTATCAGGTCAGAACTAACAAGTTACATGCTGATTGCACTGTTATCATGTATCAGGAAGATTTATGAGAGGATGGTAGTCAGACGGTTAAGCTGGAACATGGAATACTTCGACTGCTTGGCAGGAGTCCAGTTTGGGTACCACCCAAACCGCAGTGCCCAGGACACTGTTTTGTTTTTGCTGTCCAGCATACGTGAAGCGTGGGCACAGGGTAAGGTGGTCTTGGCTGTGTTTTTGGACATCAAGGCGGCCTATGACACTGTGTCCATAGCTTGGGTGAAAGCCTCTTTAGTGGGAATGTGAGTCAGTGCGCGGTTGGTGGAGACGATAGATGCTTTACTCGGATTAAGGGTTTTGTGACAAAAGTAAACGGGAGCTGGTCAGCAGAAGCGTCAACCAACAGAGGATTGCCACAGGGAAGTTGTCTCAGTCCGACGCTGTTTGCTGTGGCAATAAATGAGGTTTTGGTGGAGATTGAACTGGCTGCTCACATAGTCTGTTATGCGGATGATGTGGCCATCTGCTTTGTAGGTGATGTGGTTGGAATCCTAGCTGAAGAGGAGCAGAGGACTCTGGATGATGTGCAACATCTTCTTGGTGTACGAGGTCTGCTTTTGGCCCCAGCCAAGACTGAGATGGTGGTATTTGCAAGGTATACTAAGGTGTTGCTTAAACAAGTATGGTTGAGGGTTGGTGATCAGGTGATTGCTCCGAAGCAAAGTGTTAAATACCTTGGAGTTATTCTGGAAGCAGGGCTTGACTGGGCAATGGATGTAGCGATGGTGAAGGAAAACTTACAGATGAGGTCAGCAGTTATGCGGGCATTGTGCAAAGGGAATAATACAACGCGCGGTGCACTGTTGGCTCCGTACAGAACATTCATCCGATCAGTAATGGATTACCACCTGCCATTTCTGTCGATTTCCAACAAGCACCTGAAGTCGCTCCAAGTAGTAAATGTGTGCCTGCGTTCTGTAACGGGGTGCATTGTTTCCACCCCGGTGCAAGCGCTCTGGGTAGAATGTGGCGAATTGCCAGTGGAGCTCAGGGCTAAGGAACTACTTGCGGCACTGTGCTTGCGTAATTTAAGCCGAGGACCGACTGCCCCGGTGGGGAGGATTTTGGGAGATTATAAACGGCTCAGTGAAAAGACACGTAGTATTATGGGAGAAGCGGGAGCTGAAGTGTTGCTGTTACGTCAGATCACTCGAGAAACTTTACCTGTGGCCAGTGCTAGGGTGCTCAGTCCATGGAGCTGGTGCCCGGAGTTATGGCATGTTTTTCAGCGGAATGGTGCAGACTGCGAGGTCTACTGTGACGCTTCCTACTGTGCTGTGATGCAGACAGGAGGGCTCAGGGTGGTGGTCCCGTCACTGAAGTTGGAGATACAGTGCAGAGTGGCAACGGTGACATCGAGTATGCTCTGTGAACTACTCGCCATCTCTGTTGCGCTTGATGTGGTTGGCGAGTTGCAGCTGCCCTCCTTTGTACTTTACACTGATTCTCAGGCCGGGTACAAGCTGCTGCAGAAGGTTTGTAAGGATTTCACTGTGCTCGATCCGTTAGTTTACACTGTCCTCTGGAAGCTTTGGATGGTTGCGCGTAGCATTTGTGTGGGGTTGCAATGGGTAAAGGGACATAGTGGGACATAGGGAACGAGCAGGCAGACGGTCTAGCACGTGACGCATTGGGGGGAACGTGCCAGCCTGTTAATCTGGTACTGTCTGCAAGGATGCGTAGGCCACTGATCAAGAATTGGGTTATGGGAGAGTGGCAGCAAGAGTGGGAGGGTACGGATGCAGCTAGGGGTTTCTTTGCTCTGCGTCCCATGTGTAGTGAGGCACTCAGGCTCAATAGAATGATGTATTGGGAAGCAAAAGTTGTATCGCGGTTACGGGTGGGGCATACTCTCCTACGGTCAAATAAGTTCCGGTGGGGGTGGGCAGGTACGCCAAATTGCCAATTGTGTGGAATTGATGAGACGCCAGAACATGTCCTCTGGCACTGTATGAGGTACGCTATAGCAAGGTTATTGTTAGCTCCCTGGATGCGGGAAATGTCCACTGTCCAGGAGTTGCCATCTTTGACGACTGGCCGACATCTACTTTCAAAGCTCAAGATGATAGCGAAATTCTGTTGTGTTGCAGGAGTGAGTGTGTAGCGAGGCAAGAGTGAGGCTTTGTTTATGGATGGTGTGCAACGCCTAGCGAGAACGCGTGGCGCGGCGTTTGAAAGGAATTTTGCTACTTATCCGCGTCCGCCTGTTTGTTTACGCCAAAAGCTCATGCGGGAAGGCACGAGCGAATCGTTCATCCCGCGCATGGTTCCCCGATCTCTTTGAAAAAAGCCGCGCACCGCGTACGCGGGTGCGAGATCCAGGTCTGCTGAGTTGCATTCTGGGAAAGAAAATGGCGGACCACGTACCACCGTTTACCGGTGGCCACTTCGCTGCTTTCTTGATGCAAAAGCCTGCACGTAATTTAATAATTGGCACGTGTTTGTTCTAATACAATAATCGCCAAGCTTCTCGTGCTGTTATATTGTGTGGCTTGCGCCACATTGTCTGATTCACGTAACGTCGTATATTGTCGAGTGAGCATCGCGTTTCCCTTTACGCTTCCGCTCAAAATGGCCATAAATGTAAACGCGATTTGGAGCTCGTGGGCCGCGGATACAACAGCCAACACGTGGCTGGGCAAACTGCTTGTTTTTTTTACACCACGTAAACTTTCGGCGCCCGATTAGGCGTAGGGTTTTCTCCATGAACGCAGCCTGAGAGTCTCCTGTTCTCTCTATGCGGCAGCGTAGTAGAGGAAGAGGAAGAGGAAGAAGAGGGTGTTACCCGCTATAAACAGAACACCAGTTCGCCGTGCAAGGCTCTGGTGAAGCCCACTGGAACTTTCCCTTTATGAGAGAGAGAAGGTGGGTGGGTGACTTGTACACAGTGGTATGATCTGCAGTCCAGTGGTCTGATGGTGGTGGTGGTGGTGGTGATGGTGGTAGTGTGTGCAGTGGAGTACTGTGAAGTTCTCCAAGGGGTGAGAGCAGTGCAAGTGCCAGTGCTTCTGAGTGTTTGTACTGCCTGCTGAAACTTTCCCTTCATGGGAGGGAGAAGGTGGGGCCAGGTACACAGCAGTGTGTGAGGAATGTGCTGCAGTGTTTCACAATTTCCGATCTAGTTTAGTAGTGTTTGTGCAGAGCTGTTTTGTGTTGTGATGTTGAGAGTAGTTACGTTGCAGTTGAGTTGCTTTGTTGTATGAGTAGTGTGATGTGTATTTAGTCTTAGTAGGGCATACGGCTTTGGACCATGGCTCTAAATAAAGATCGTGAAAGAATCCGTGTTTCAGCTAAACGCATATAGATTTAAACCAAACTAAACTACGTTGGTAGTTTCGAGGCCTGCGGCCTCTGGCCTCGAAATTGGCAGCTAGATATGATAGAATGGCGTATTTATTTCGTAAATGCAGGCTTTCAGAGCTGAGTTGAATTGTTTAAAAGTAGCCAGCAACAATCAACTGCATGCATAACCCTTTGTTGCGCGACGCCATAGACGTAAAAAAGGTACACGGATTACAAACAAAAACGTCAAGCGTGCCGTAAAAAAGGGGTTATATGATTGAAGTTACACTTTACTTGTTAAAAGGTACACGGATAAAAATTGATGATTTTTAATTGAAATAATCAAATGTACAGTTAAGAAAATTGCATCTGTTTTAGTGCTGTTATTCTTTACGTTTTAAATATATGATTGGTAAATCACAACAGCACTTAAACAGATGCAACTTTATCAACTGTACATTTGATTATTTCAATTAAAAAGCATCAATTTTTATCCGTGTACATTTTAACAAGTAAAGTGTAACTTCAATCATATAACCACTTTTTTTACGGATTACTTGACGTTTTTGTTTGTAATCTGTTTTAAACTTGGAGTGTTTCGTTAAGTCACTGTAGCTTGCTGGCTTGTCAACCCGCTATTGAAAAGGTTGTGTGGTCGATTCCCGTCCAAGCTACAAAAATAAATTATTGGTTTCAGATAGGTAGGAGGTATAGTTTACAATAGATAGTTATAACTTGAGAATAATATACAGTATGTCCCAGAAGATCCGTCCAGGTAAAATAGGGCGTTAGGCCTTGGATAAAGGTTGTTGATAATAACGTGTTCATGTAGGAAGTTACTTACGGAATCCGATGATGATATCCAAAATGACCTTGGAGGTCGTCTTCAAGGTCACCCAATGTGTAACTCCTAAACTACACATGGTATAGACATAATGTAAATTGAAAAGTTGTGTGGGATCGTGAGACTAGCACAACACAGAAGGCAAACAGAAATCGGTATGCAAGGAAGAAGATATTGGGAAAAGAAAGTGGGTGATGCAGTGAAGCCATCTTTGGGGCAGCAGGAATTGCAGAAATAGGCCTAGTTTAACCATAAAGCGAAAGAGCAACAAGGAAAGTAATCATTCTTGGCTTGTTCCGGTAATACTGTAACATAAACTTCAGAGGGAGAATTAAAGCAAAAGTTCCGGGTGAGCAAGCCCTGAAGGGGCCCATATTGTCCCCAAAAGTCTACTCTATCCTCACAATCTCCCTTACGTTAACTCAACACTCTGACTTCACAATTACGTTTCCCATCGACTAAATGGAAAATGTCAACCTTAGTAGTCAGCGCCGCGTCGTATTGGGGGGGGGGGGGGCCCAATGAGGCGGGAAGGGGGTGACTGCCCCCCAAAATGGCCTAACTGGGGCATCAATTTTTAAAATTCACTTTCACTGATTAGCGCTTATAAGTAAACAAAATATCAATAAAGGATGCTTATGAGTAAAACAAGAGGCTACAGTGACTATCTAGTCGCATTGGCCTTCTGTACAGTTCCTCCACTTCCAATGTTCCTCCACCTCTATCATGCACTACAACAGCTATTTCTATTATAAAATCTAAAAACAGTAACCATCAGAATTGCCCGTTACAAATGTGTTAGCTTTTAGCTTTTATTTTACGTTTTAGACATAATTGTCAGTGTTTAGGCCTAATTTACAACTTTAATTTCGTAAGTAGCAACTAACGGAGATTTGGATTGTATACAGTAAGCCTATTCATTTTTGCAACACGGTATGCCTCCGCGCACACAGTTATAGTGTTACAACGTAATACGCAACGTAGCCTAATATAGATCAGTGGTAGTAGGGGAGGGACAGGAGAAACGCTGCAGCAGCGACTCGTAGCAACTATTGACGTTGCCATGGTAACGTGATTTTAGATCTAATTTTCATTTTTTCATTCATGCAACAATGCGACAAGACTCTTTTAAACGAAGCTAAAATGTTTTTATTTTTACGGCTACGTTAACACAAATCTTTAGGATTTTAATTCAACCATGAAATGTTATTATTTAATTTAGTTACGTCGAAGAAGTTTATTAGCTATAAGGAGGCAACGATGTTTTAATTTGCCATGTTATTTCACTAACTTTTGGCACTGAATCGAACGTTGTAAACAGAGGTCGTCAATTTCTGGTACCGTTGCGAAGTTGAAAAAAGCGTCGGACGAACGGACGGACAAAGTCGTTGCAATAGTCTTCTTAGACGGTACGGCTGTACAGAAGACTAAAATATATGTCAATAAAGGGTTGCCAATAAAGTAGAATATGTTACTAAAGTGAATCTTAAAAAGAGAATTTGTGACTCCAGTTAGTCATTAATCGGGGGGGGGGGGGGGGGGCCCCCCCCCCCTGCCCCGTATGGCACGGTTCTCACTACTAGGATTTACATTTTCCATTTAGTCGGATTTCGGATTTGAGAAATGTAATTTTGAAGTCAAGGTATGAGTTACGTGAGGGGGTTGGGGTGGATGGATCAGTTCTTCGGGGTTAAAATGGGCCATTTCCTCGGCTTGCCTACCCGGGCCTTTTAGCTTAAATCTGCCACTAAAGTTTATTTTACAGTATTGCAAGAATGTTTACTTTCCTTGATGCTGTTTCGTTTGGTAATTCAACTAGGCCTATTTATGTAATTCCTGCTGCCCCAAGGATGGCTTCTTTGCACCACACATCTTCATTTGCCAATATTTTCCTTGTTTTGTGAGCGATTTCTGTTCTGCTTTCTGTGTTGTGCTAGTCCCACGACCTCCCACAACTTTCTAATTTACTTTTTGCCCAGACCCCTGCCTCGTTTAAGAGGTACACATAGGATGACGTTGAAGATGACCTCCAAGGTCATTTTGGATATCATCATCGGATTCGCCGTAGGTGACTTTCTATACGAACATGTTATTATTAGCAACCTGTATGCAAGTCGTAACACCTTATTTCAGCTGGACGGTACTGGGACATACTGTATAGTATACTGTGTCTTCCTGAGATGTCGTTTGTAATAGAAATATGGTATTCACCCTTTCAATAAATAAATAATTTTATACATTATATTTATTTATTTTACGCAAAGAAGAAAATAAAAAGAAATAAACGAGTAGGCCAAAGTAAAAGTGAAAATGTGCAGTATACAACTAAGATCAATACAAATACAACAAAAGTTACATTTGTATTGAGCTGGCTCAAGTTACATTAATTAAGTCACGTTTTTTGGAGGAGGGGTTTGCGCTGATTGAGTGAGGCGAAGCGAGCGTAAATCACGTTTGTTATCGGAAATAGCAGTTTTTCCAAATACACTAAACATTTATTCAGTATTGAAAATGGACGCCTTTGTACGTCGGATAAAAGGTCATTGGCCCCAGCACAAAAACTCCAACAGGTTGATACAGAATACTAACATTTCAATCCTGGGATGAAATTAGTACAGGAACAACCACAATTTATAGACCAAAAGAGTTGGTTTATGAGCTGAAGCATTAGGAAAAGTGCACACTACATTCTGACCATTTTGGGTGTGATACGTTGGCCAGCAACATACAAGTTTCAAAAAGAAATAACCTCGAGCGTCGATCCGCAAACACATGCAGAATACAGAAATTACAAGTATGGGATGAAACTTACAGGTAAATAGTGACAAAATACGTAGTCGTCTAAACCTTATTTAAAGTAGTACAGAGATGAAGGACTTCCTCGAGACGACGCCAACGGAGCGATCGATGCGGCGAGTCTTAATCATTAAAAACTTACGGTTGGTATATTTACACTAGCTGAATCCTATGCTACGTACGGGTGGTGTTGCATGCACCGTTTGCAACACTGGTTAGGTATGGTAGCTCATGTGTATGTCATGTTCGACCCAATTATGTTTTCTAAATTTCTGAAATGTTGATGGAAAAATAACGGCTTTTCCAATTTTTAGACCTTCCTGGGTTGCTTTGTTATTTAAGTGATCCATCAAGCCAGAATACTGTTCCACACGTAACGTTTGTTGGTTGAGCCTGATGAATTTGAGCCTTTTAGCTTATGTCTTCACATATGCGTAATCGACAAACTGTTATATCAATTTGTTAGCTGCCACAAAGAATTAAAATTATCCCTGGTTGCCAAAATATGTCCATAGTAGGCTATTTGGGTAATTTTATAACTGGAATTTGAACTTGTCATGCCTGCATGCCAACCATTATTTCCCAACGGATACAGAAGAGGATACACATAGGGTCATTCGGATGTGAAATAGAAATTTGTTGAGTCGTGGATGAAGCTGTATTGTACTCACGGAGGTCCCTGTCAAAAGATGGCTCTCTACATCGTTTTCACATACTATTGCAATTTCATTGGCTCGATGTGCACTGTATCGTCTTGGATCATCACATGGATCTTTTTAAAATGATAACGTTAAAGAAAGAATTGGTTCACCTCTACTTTCTGCTTCTTTTTCCACGTCCAACATCATGTAGGAATGGGCAAGAACATTGTACTTCGTCATAAATTGCGACAATTGAGCACTCGGAGTTTTGTGAAATCAACATCCTGTGATTTAAGGCTTCATCACAGTCCAGAACATATGACTGAGCATAGCGAGGGTCTTTACCTGGTTAAGGATGAAGTTCTGTCGACGTGTACAGTCAGCACATGTACAGTCAGCACAACTTGTAACGTCCCTTTTTACGGTTACAGCATGAACCTTAAAATAGCATTGTTGGAATGGGCTGTACTGCCATACATTTGCACGAAGTAACGCAACAATAAAATCATCTCACTTCGGCTGCAACAATGCAATAGGACACATGCAGTCGGACCTTGGTAGATTTATATAAAGGAATTCCATAGCTAATTTTCGTCCCTCTTTATTGTAAACTTTGTCATTTAACTTTAAAAATAATTGTCACAAGCCGTGTTGGTCTTTTAGAAGGAAAAAACAGTATTCAAAATGTTAAAGTTATCAAGAATTAGAAAAGAAAAACGAACTCGTTTGATGTTTCAGGTAAGATTTAATAGAACCAAAGTAAAAACAGTAAAGAAACACAAATAAGTTTTCCTGTAAAGTTTCTGATGCCACTATATTCCTGAAGTGTTAAGTCCACGTGAAACCTTACCGCTCCCCTCAACCATTACAACCACCAAAATAAATTGTTTCAAATGTTCTTTATATTGCTAACTTTTGAACCTAGTAGGTGAACTACGAGCATTACTGAAAAACAGTAAAAAAAATTAATAACTATTTGTTATGTCCACGTGAAACCTTACTCCTGTCCTCAACCATTGCAACCACCACAACCAAATGTTTCAAATGTTCTTTACAGTTTTACTTTGGAAACCAGTAGATAATACTTGGCACTATCACCGATTGAAATCCTGCAGAATCTGGCAACATCTAGCACTGTCTAGAACTATCTAACACTTGCTTGCATCAAGCGAAGGATGCACAACCCGTCATTTCTTTTACCGAAATAAACAAGCCACGAACTCCTTTATTATTGAATGAAAATTTGGTATGTCTTCGTGCACCTAGAAGCAAGCTGTAGAGATTAACAATAATACTGCCACTAGATAGCGCCACGGTATTTTCGTACAGTTTTAATCGGTGATCGTGCCACTTTAAGAGCATCACTGAAAAACGGTAAAGCAAAAAAACCAGATCGTTGTGTATTATTCGTAGGGTGATGAATTGAAAGGAGACGAATTGACCACAGAAAACTGAAATATTTATTTAAAAAAGAAGAAATAAGGGATTATATAAGATGTGTGTGTATCTGATTCTCGTTAATTTCAGCTGCATTCTAAGCATTACGAAACAGAGCCGTTTTATTTCTGTTTAGGCAACAAAATGTTTGAATGTTTGGCGCTACTTTAATGTCCATTGTATTAAAAACTGACTTATTAATACATTATTTGTTTGTTGATTTCCTCTTTTCTAATACTTAAACTTTTTTGGTGGTTTCACTGGATGAAGGCGCCGTAATGCTTCACGTGAACTTCACACGATGACCCATGGCGATGAGTTTTTGCCATGCTTGAGTGCCGTTGTTAGGCCAAGTATTCACAAAACATGCATCGGCAAAACGAAATTCGACTAAACTGGTAACCACCTGTGCATTACGTAAGAGCTATCCGTGAGGTCTAGCCGTTTTAACGGGGATATTCGCTCGTCTGCGAGAAACGGCTATTCCAATATCGAGGGTGTGGAGGGAAATCGCACGAGCGCTGCAAGCGATGAGGTGAGCGCTGAGGTTTTTAGGTGTGTTTAGGAAGTGTCAGTAGCCTAGTTTTCGTACCGTCGGAATGAAAGATTGCCGGGTTGGGCCATTCCTCCGTGGGTGGGGGTCTAGCAAAGTACGCGATTTTTTTTTCCGTGTTAGGCTAGAAAGAAAAATGTCGCAGGTTGTAAATGTGCCTGTTTATGCTGGTTGCATTTGTGTTGTGTTCGGTAATTTTACAAAGTCGGGTCATAACACATGGTGGAGCAGGGGTTATGTAGACCCGTGTAAAAATTGTTAGATTATCAAAAAAGTGTGGGTTATCAAAATTAACCCACTGTGACGTGTGTGGGTTTTCACATTAACCGTATATAACGACTACACTTTTAGCATGGGGCGTGACGTCACCACCGTGCATTAAATAAATGAAAACCGATTTCGTTTCGTTATATCTCAATAACTAATTAAAATAGAAAATGCTTAAAATGCCGTGCAGTCTGACGGTTTACTAAAGTAGGCCTGTGCAACTAATTTCGTGAAAAAAAAAAAGCGATTTAAAAAAAAAACATTTCTTTCTTTAGTTGTATGGAATGACACTAAATGTAAAACCAGGAGGGGGAAGGTTTAACAGTTCATTATTGGTTAAAAGAGAAATGGGGGATGCGATTTTCAAAAGACTTGAAGAAATTTTTTTTTTTACATTGTGAATACAGATTTTCCATTTTCTTTCTTTACTACTTTCTGTGTGGACTTCCGGTAGAACTTGGAGAAACAACCGGCTGCAGCGACTACCTAGTCGCAACCAGTCTTCTGTAAGCTTCCACCACTTTTTCAACGAAAAGTTGTGATAATGCAAGATACACTAATCTGAGAAATAAATAAAAGACAGCTGTTCCACATGGGACGCGAAGCTATAAGGCTTCTCACTTATTCCCACTGTGCTACTGGGGCGGATACTGGCTGCAAGTTCCAGCTGAGCTTAGCAGCTATCCAATCTTTCTCAGGGGTGACCAAAAACCCACAAACATAAACAAGGAGGAAAAGCTACTAATTGCTCCCTGGCCACCACACTAGAAATAATGCACGTAAAAAATAAAGAATAAATCACAAGGTAAAGTTTAACAAACAGTCTGCCTCTTGTGTATGTTTGTGGCCTTTAGGTCACCACTGAGAAAGATTGAACAGCTATTAAGCTCGGCTGGAGCCTAGCCTGTATGCGCCCCAGTTGCACAATGGGTAGAGTGACCGACTAGCAGTCGGGGCAGCTAATTTTTATTTATTTGTAAGATTGGTGTATCTTGTATTCTCACAAAGGCAGGATGTTTGCTTCGTTAGGGGTTCATTACAGGATGTTTGCTTCATTAGGAGTTAAAGCCTCACCATTGGTTTACAAGTTAAGAAAAGCATGGAGGGGAGATGATTTTTTTTTAAGGAGTTGAAAAATTTGGTACATTTTTTTTACATTGTGAATAAAGATTTTTCACTTTCTTTCGTGGGCCCTTTACTTTAAAGGTTACTCTGTGAAGAGCTAGGTTACTTTAGCTAGAACCTGAAGAAAAAAAAAGAAGTTAAATCTTTACCATTGGTTTACATGCAGGGAAGGGGTTGGTGAGGGACGATTTTTATTAAGAAGAGGTAAAGAAATTAACTTTTTTTTTTACATTGTGAATACAGATTTTTCTGTTTCTTTTATGCTTTCTGTGTGAAAAGAGACTTCAGCTAGCTGGAGAAAAACATGAGGTTAATTCTTCATCATTGGATTACAAGCAGGGAAGGGGTTGAGGACGATTTTTATTAAAAGGAGTTAAAGAATTTTGATATTTTTTTTTTAATTGTGAATAAAAACTTTTTCACTTTCTTTCGTGAGCCCTTACCTTTTAGGCTTTTTGTGTGATGGGAGACGTAACGTTTAAAAAAAAAACGTTTAGAATGGTATCAAATCAGAATAAGGTAGCGGTAAGGATCCATTGGAACGTGCCAAAACCCGTCCATCATATCCAAATTGATACGAAATTTACACTGGTGATACTGTGCAATTAGGTGATCAATTAAGGGCAATGGAAAAGGGTCACGTTCCACTGAAACGTTTAAAAACGTGTAATCCGCGACAAGACGTGTTTTGCCATCTCTTCTGGGGGCTGGGAACACTGGGACACAATGTTCACTAAACCCAGGAACTATAATGCCTTGGTCGAGCATGTTAGCAATATGCTCGTCGACCTTTTTACGTCCTAAAGCACTTAAAGGGTATGGGCGTTTTGCGACAGGAGGAGCTTCGCGAGTGTCATTGGTCATTGGTGGTTTAAATATACCAGTTCTTTTTGAAAAAACATGCCTGTGAGAAAATAGCAAGCAAAATAATTCTTCTTTTTTGTTCGGAAGTTAATCTTTCGATTGCATCAACTTTCGCACGGGTCTCCTCCTCGCTAGGATGAAGTTCTGCATTAGCTAATGTTGTGCCCACTGGTGGAGAAAGGTCTCGAAAAGGGTTCCTACATAGGACATAGGAGTACCCCGAATAAGGTGCCCAGTACCAGTAATTTGATTTATAATTTAGCACCATGCCCGAATAAGTTAAAAAATCTGAGCCTAAAATTACAGGCTGAATGGCATTTGGCAGTAAAATTAGTGGGTGAGTGAAAGTTTTAGTTTTAATTTAGAATTTTACATTTACAAATCCGTGACAAATTCTCCATTGACCGTTAGCCATCCGCACACGGAATTCTTTTTTATGAAAAATATTACCGAGATTAATCAAATCTTCCTTTAATTCCTCGTCAATAAATGACAGGGAGCTTCCTCCATCAATTACCGAATCTGCTATGTCATCACCAATACGTACGCCTACATATCCATACGAAATAGCTTGTGGTTCGTTGGGACCGTTAATAATAACAGGTAATTCTTTATACAACACCTTTTGTCTATTTGGTTTATTAGAGTGCGACCCCCATGGAATGTCGTTTTGGGTCATTCGGCACAGGTTGGAAACTGTACCAATGCGAACGTCGTTCGGACGCTGCCTCTTCAGTCACAGAAGAGCATCCTATTCTTTTGGGAACTCTGGGGCTGTTGAATCTATCCCTTTGGTTGCAGAAGACATTTGGCTGACATTTTAACTAGCCGATTTACTAGCCACCCAAGCAGCTCTGAGCTCAGGATGGGTAGTCCAGCAACGTTTTCCAACGTTCCCAACTTTGAAACAGACGTTGCAAGATACCTGTTGTCGTTGTTTCGGGTTATAACTCGTTGTTTTTAAGTTATGTGTCGCATCAGAAGCGACCCTGGCTGAATCTAATGTAGTTTTTGGTTCAGTTGTTTGACTCGAGTTAAGTTTTGGTAAGAAGCTATTAATTCCTCCACTATTCTGCTTGAAAGCGTCAGCAAGACGTTTAGTGTGATAACATTCTGAATTATCATGGCTGGTAGTATTATGGAAAGTACAGAACTTTTTCCTGAAAATAGGATTAGCAGGAGAGGCAGCGCCCGAGGAAGGTTGTGGAGCTGCTGCACCCGTCACAATCTGGCTAGTTTCAACAACATTTCTACACACAGAAATATTAGCAGTAGTATCTGAAGTGGGCGAACAACTTTCAGCACAAAACAATTCCATGTCACAACAGTGATTGAAAAATTCCGTCATTGTTCAAAAATCCTTATGTACAACAAATGGTCTCAACCTCATGTTGGGGTTCTGCTTTAATATGTATAGCTTTGCCTTAAACGTACATGAGTCATCCAACTGATCTAAAGTTTTAACACGTTTTGCATAGAATGCAGTTAAATTTTCATTTTCACCCTGCTTTAATCTACGTAATGTTTCGACCAACCTTTCATTTTTTGTTTCAGGGTGAAAAAAAACCTAAAAAGCTACTACAAAATTCCTGCTAATTTCCAAATGGTTGTTTAGCTTGTAACCAATCAGCAGCTTCGTTTTTTAAAGTGTACGGTATGCAACATGTTAAAAATTCTTGATCGTCGTAGGCACAAGCTAATTTTAAGCGTTGCAGTTCCTTAATATAATTGCATGCTGAAGTCGAGCTTAAACTTCCCTAATACGTTGGTAATTCGAGTGGTTTAAACGTCAACCTAAAATCTTTTGATTTTGTCGTGCAAGATTTATTTTCGCATAAAGTAGTTGATCCGATTTGTTTACTATTAGCTGGCGAGTTCTCTACGTTACAAAAATAATTTTTCAACTCTGACTGCAACGTTTCTGCAGTTAGGCTAACGGAACATTTGCTTTCGGATCACTGATTGTTTTAAAGGAAGGCTGAGTAACAAGTTCTTTGACCAAGGTTTCCTCATGAACAATATTACTTGGAGTTGTTATTGCTTTGGCTCCATTTTTCGGCATGCAATCAATTTTCGCTATAAGTTCTTTCAACAATTTTGTATGCTCTAAATTAGCAGCTTTAAGTTCAAGGCAAATAGATTGCTTGCTTAAAGAAATACTTGACCTATAACTTGTACTATCCTTTTTACTACTCTTTTTTGCTGAATGGAAAGTTTTAACATTTGTCTCCTCACGTAAGTCAACCTGCTCAACTGAGTTTTCCAAAACTGGATCATTTTCGACTAAGTTTTCACTAAACTCTAGAGGAAAATTAAACTCTTGAAACACTGACGTGTCAGCTTGATCATGCTCTAATCGTTGTTCAAAATGCTTAAATAATTTCAACTTTTCGTTTAAAAGATAATCTCTAATTTCCAGTTTTGGAACCAACACCTAACCTAGAGCAAGACAAAATTGTTGACTTATCTAAGCTGTAGGCTGTATGATTACTTACATCACGAACCCAATCTTGGCATCTTCGGCGCTGCATTTTCGTCACATTATGGTCAATTCGTTCTTCTGTAGTTTTAGATCGACGGATATGGCTTCGGAACCGGAATCGTTGTCGTGATGAGATTTCGCCTCCTGGTCGAGTAGTGGTCCTGCAGCAGACGAGCGACTTGCTACAGTCTGGCAAGTTAAAGCTGGATTGGAGGAATGAAGCTTGGACGTTAACGGATTCTTCTTTGAAGGTTGAACTGAAAACGAACGTCTAGTAAGAAGATTTTCACGTGTAGGTGGCAAGGTTTTCTCGAGCAAGGCGAATTCTTCGAACGGATTGGTACCATCGTCGAGATTTTGGTCCTGAAGTAACTCGAGACGGGATCTACGACTCCTTTGACGACTTACTACTGCGTCTCTTACATTAGATTGGATTAGGTCCGTGCTAACATCTTCGTGAATTTAGGTAGAAATAATTGACTTTGACTTACACAGAATTGGATGAGTGACAGTTTTTTGTAATCTTCCTGAGCCCCGTTCCAAAAACCGTTGTCTGACCTGGTTTGCAGCGTTCTTACTGGTTACAGGGACCTGTTCGGAAGGAGTTCCAATTGGTGTAGACGTTGCAGGTAAATCACTCGTTGTAGCTGGCAAGGTTACTGGTAAGGTTGACATGTCGTGCACACGTAAATTACTTGTTGACAATCTTGAATGTGTTGACCGTACTTCTGACGCTAAAGTTAAACTGGCAGAATTAGTTTTTTCGGCTGTGCCTTCTTTTCTAGCCAGACGCTGCTGGGTTTTCCTTAAGTTGTATCTTGACGAATTCTCTTCTTCCATGTTTTACGTGATTCCCAAGTTGCCTTTTGTAATCCCTTGACCAACTTGACCGGCGTAGCTGCACCAAATTAACTGTAGGGGTAATTAGTGCGTATGGGAGCCGCCCCAATGCCAACCCCACAGTTAAGGGACAAGCTGGAAAATGAGCCGTGGTGGTAGTCAAGGGGTTGCTGGAATTCCAAATTAACTTTAACGGATGGATCAAGGCTAGAAGTCGTGGTTCAGTTTTGGAGTTGGTTTAATGTAATATATGAGCGATAGTGTGCTCTGGCTTGGGCGAAGTTCTTGGGCGACACTAACCTCGACTTAAGGCCTTAAATGGAACGTCAACGGCATTAGGCTTACTTGGGGAAATTTGGATTAGTTAGTTTCGGGAAAATTTGGTTAAGTTAGTGACAGCTAAACAAAGTAGCGACGGGGTTGCAGTGCTGGACAAGCAAAAGGATTGG
Source organism: Lithobius niger (assembly GCA_023313725.1). Lineage (NCBI taxonomy): Eukaryota > Metazoa > Arthropoda > Chilopoda > Lithobiomorpha > Lithobiidae > Lithobius > Lithobius niger. The sequence continues at coordinate 40,030 of JAHWFP010036804.1, forward strand.
TCGGGCTTGAATTTAGTTTGGGATTGGAGAAATTGGGGAAAAATTCTAATTATAGGGCCGAAATTACCTTTGGATGCGGGGAGTTGGAGAGTTGGAGGCAGAATGGAATTTTTGGTTAATACCAAATTGTTGGGAGCACCCCGCGGATGATCAAGCGAGCTCGAGCATTACAATTGATGTCAAGCATTACATACAGACAAATCATAGCTATGTATTGTTACAACAATTGATCAAATAGGATTATTTCAACTAACAATGAGTATTAATTTTGGAAAACAATGGCACATTACAATTTGACGTCATGTGGACTTCGGGTTTGGCAGATTACACAAATGACGTCATCAGCGTGACCTTGCTGGGATGGTAAAATTCCAAGATTGAAATCCGAATTAAACTCGCAACATAACTTCTCTCCCCGGCTAGCTGTTTCCGGTCATTTTGGTGCCGAAACCGGGATCAGCAAGGCTAGTCGGGTGCAGCGAAGCTGGTTTAGATTTGGTGATGGTTTGTGAGGTTCCTTTCAATTCCCATTAGAGGTAAAGTCGCTCTTTGCGACATTCGATTGATCTTCCCCATTAGGGGGTAGATTAATCTAGGTTCGGATGTTAAATTGTCTTCATTTTGCACTTCTCTTGGCAACGTTGCTTAGTTAAATGAGTTCCCTTTTGGTAGTTTAGTTGGTTTTGCTTGCTGCTTGTTTCCATTTCATCATGGATTTAGCTCAGTTGAAAAATAGTCGTACGCCTCGCCGTCCTATTTTAAGAAGGCTGTGTCATGACATAACACAGGCCATAACCGACAATGATAGGTCGTTAGTTGAAGCTTTGTTAAGGTTAAGGAAGGTCCATTGTTGCTGGTCAATGAACAGTTAGAAGTAGCCAGTGCAGCCGCTGATGTGGCAGCGGAAGTCACCGACAATGACGCCTTTAATGACGTAATTATTGACGTCAAAGTGCAAGCCAATAGATTTTTGAAGACTACACCTGTTGCACGGACTCAGTCGGTTACTCAAAAGTATGCCAAGTTGCCAAAACTCCATACAGCCAAATTTGATGGTACAGTGGCCGATTGGGAGCGATGTTCTGATGCATTTACAGCTGGCATAGACCAAAATCTGGATTTAGCTGACGTTGACAAATTGAATTACTTAAGGGGATTGCTGAAGGAGTCTGCCAGTTTGACGATCGCAGGATTATCGTTAACTAATGTTAATTATAGCATTGCGTGGGCGCTGCTCAAGGAAAAATATGGTGACAATTATTATTAGTGGCCGAACATGTTCGTCAGTTATGGGAGTTAAAGAAAGTCACTAGAATTAACACGGGCGTGGAGCTTCGTCGTTTGATTGTAGATTTCCAAAAACACATCCGTTCCTTGGAAGTATTGGGGCAGAATATTGCTGCTATGGGATCGTTGCTTTGCCCGATTCTTTTGAAGAACTTGCCTAGTCCTATTGTGCGTGATTGGCATCGTAAAAATAAAGAGCAGCAGTCTATGATTTAACGGCAATAGTGCATTTTATTAAAGAAGAATTGAAGGACATTGAGCTTACCTACAGCACTTCGGAAATTAGAAACAGTGCCTCTACAATAGACAACTGACGGAAGAAAGAGTTTAGTACAAGGTCATCGGCCTCAGCATCAGCGTTACTCACAACCGAGGATGGAGTCAGTCCTGCTAGTAGTCAGAAGGGTCCAAAATCATTTTGCATATTTTCAACGAAGCCAACTTGCATCCGTCAGCAGTATGCCCTAAATACATCACCAATCAAGAGCGTCGCTCGTCGTTAGCCACATCTCGTCGCTGTTTTCATTGTTTGAAGAAGGGTAGTCACTTTGCAAAATCCTGCGATCAACGAATCGTCTGCCGAATTTGCAAGTCAGGAACTCATCACACGTTCCTATGTCGTAAGAGATTTAATCAGTCAACGGCACTTGCGATAAGCAGTGGGAGAAGTCGGTGAGAAGTAGGTGGTGTTGCAGCACGTCAAGACAACGAGGCTTCTCGCAGCAATAATAATGCAACAGATACGTCGGAGTCTGCCTTGATAGCTTCAGCTTCTTCATCTGGAAGCAAGAATTCAAGAAAAATGTCCGTTTCGCAATTTATCAGGTTTTGGATTCAGCATGCTAAAGGAACAGAAGAAATTATCATTTTGGTGGTTAATGGGTCAGAGTGGTCATTTATTTCTTCTCGTTTGGGGCAGCAGCTCGAGTTAGCAGCTGAGGACAGTGAAGAAACTATTATTCGTTCGTTCGGTGGGGGAAGGCAGCATCAAAAGAGTAATTTAATTTCTTTTACATTAATTGGAGGCAATGGAGTACGTTTAAATATGTCTGCTTTGCAAGTTTCTGAAATATGCCATGGAGTCCGACTATGGGAATCAAGTTTGGTTGAGCGTTTCTTGCAAGGCAAGCGTCGTGGCAATTGGAATCAGATGATGGGGCCAGGTGACATTTCCACAGTAGATGTTTTAAAATAGGGACAGATCATTATTGGCGTGTGATGACAGGACGAATGAAGAAGTTGGGTTGTACACTTATGGCAACACAAAGCATTTTGGGTTGGATGCTGCAGGGAAGCACATCAATGTATGGTCCATTATCACCTACAGTTTCGAGTGTGTAGCTGCTTCGTCGGAAGAAACATGTTCGTTGTCCAACGACTTGTCGAAGATGTGGGAGCTTGATCGTAGTGGCATTGCGGCCAAAGAAGAGATATTACCACAAACATTGGAAGAAGTGGAAGTATTAAGTTTCTACAAGAATACCACGACGTTTCAAAACGGAAGATATCAGGTTCGTATCCCCTGGAATCAACATAAAGACAAGCTGTCTGACAACTTTGAAGTTGCACTTGAACGTTTGTGTCGGTTGTTGTGGAAGTTGAGTAAGGATCCTAAGTTGTTTGAACGTTACAAGTCTGCAGTATTCGAATATCTTCACAACAATCATGCTGAGGAAGTAACTTTGGAGAAGCATGACCCCATGGTCTATTACATGCCGCATCAGGCCGTGATCAAGAATGACAGGAAGACCATGAAAACTCAGATTGTTTTTGATGCGTCATCAAAGCCTGAAGGAGGGTATTCATTAAATAAATGCCAGAGTGCTGGACCGAACCTCAATCCGTCAATATTTGAGTTGCTGTTACGATTTAGGTGGCATAAAATCGGAGTCACGACTGATATGTCGAAGGCTGATATGTCGTGGAAACGGGGGACTAACCCACCCTTAAAGGTGTTTCGTATGACAAGGGTGCTCTTTGGGATGAAAGCGAGTCCATTTTTATTGGCTACAACTGTTCGTCATTATGTCGACACACACCCCTCTAGTGACAAAGACTTTGGTCAACATTTAGCAGACAGGACCTACGTGGATGACTGTTTAACTGGAGAGGAAACAACTCAGAAAGCGTATTCACTTTCCATACGAATACACGATGTAATGAACAAAGCAGGTATGCAGTTCGGAAAATGGGCAACTAATGCCGACTCACTTCGAAACTTGTGGATTGCCAAGGGACTAGTGTCAGCCGATGAGCCAACTGAAGAGAGAGTTAAAGTTTTAGGATTGTATTGGGAATTGTCGTCGGATCAACTAGGTTTACATCATGCTGGTCTTGTGGAAGCAGTCAAGTCTGACAAAAATACCAAGCAGAATGCGCTAGAAATTCTTGCACGAGTTTTTGACCCCTTAGGCTTTTTGTCTCCATTTGTGATAATTATCAAACGCATTCTTCAAGATTTATAGAGATTGAAAATTGAGTGGGATAAGGTGATGCCTGATCAGTTGTAAGTTGTCTGGGAGCAGTGGAAAGAAGATGTGCATCAAATAGCCAAGATTAAAATTCCAAGATAGCTACAAGTTAGCAGTCTGGAGAATTTCCAGTTACATACTTTCTGTGATGCAGGGCCACGACTGTATGGTGAAGCGACTTATTTCCTCTATTCTACGGATGGAAATCAAACCTTTCAGACTTGCTTTATGACGTCAAAATCCCGATTGACGCCATTACAACTTATGAGCATTCCGAGGTTGGAATTAATGGCCTGTCTGATAGGTAGTCGGTTGTCAGCCAACATATCTCAAGTTTTGTGCAAAGAAGTTAAGCAATATTTGTGTTCTGATTCACAAGTGGCTTTGAAGTGGATCGAAGATTTGCCTTCTAGGTGGAAAGTATTTGTAGCTCGCAGAGTTCAAGAAATCCAAAGCAATATTGGTGAGAGGTGTAGTTGGAACTACTGCAGTAGCAAACAGAACATTGCAGGTGTTATAACAAGAGGACAAGGTTTGCCTAAGCTCATAGAAAATGAAGAGTGGTGGTCTGGGCCAGAATGGCTTAAATTACCTGAAATAAAATGGAAGGTTCCTTTGCTACATAGGCAAGATAAAGACTTATCCAATGTCATTATAAAAGAGCAAGTTTCTGACGTAACTATGCAATTATGTGGATGTGCAGAGCCAATTCTGAAGTTTGAAGATTATAGTTCATGGCAGTGTTTAACTCGAGTGACTGCATGGGTAATGCGTTTTTTCAACAATTGTCTCAAAAGAGACGTTAATAAAGACGTGTGGCTAACTTTCCCGGAAATAAAGGCAGCTAAGAAGTACTGGATCTCTGTCAGTCAATATCAAGAATTTGCAGATGAAATTAAAGCCTTGATGAAGGATCAAGAAGTGAATAAAAGTTCCGCGTTTTCCAGTTTAAGCCGTTCTTGGATAACAAAAAAAATCATTCGTTTAGGAGGAAGACTGGAGTTTTCAAGATTTTCTGAAAATCAAAAACACCCTTTTTTTGTTGAAAGGTGGAAGATTGGTGGATTTATTTATCAGGGACAGACACTTCAAGACGCTGCATGGAGGGGTTCAGAGTACTCTTGCGTTGTTAAGAAAGGACGTATGGATATTGCGTGGTAGGCAGTCAGTTAAAAAAGCCATACATGGATGTATGAGATGTCGCAGATGGAATGTCAAACCTGCAAGTGAAGTTGAAGCACCATTGCCATTTGAGCGAGTCAGTGAGTCGAATCCGTTTCATTCAACAGGAATTGATTTTTGTGGGCCAGTTTTCATCAACACACAAAAGGACATTACCAAGGCATATGTTTGTTTGTTTACTTGCGCAGTTACGCGTGCCATACACTTGGAGCTTGTGGCCTCGTAAAGTACGGCAATTTTTATTCTGGCGTTTAGGCGATTTGTAGCAAGAAGAGGAGGCTGCAGAGTGATGATCTACAGCGATCATGCACAAACTTTCAAGAAAGTAGACAGATTGTTAAGAGAGAGCTACAATTGGTTGAACAATATACAAACTCAAGAGGTCGCTACAAGTTTAGGAATTGAATGAAAGTTCATCGCACCAAGAGCAGCATGGTGGGGCGGTTTTTATGAAAGAATGGTGCAGATAATAAAATATGATTTGAGACGCACTTTGGGAACAGCTTTATTGTCACAAGATGAGTTTTCTACAGTACTCACAGAGACTGAAGCAGTCATAAACAATCGTCCTTTAGCACCTATTACAGAAGATTTTTCTGATAATGAGGCTTTAACTCCAGCGCATTTTCTGCTTGGCAGGCAAGGGGCATGTTTAACGGATAATTTGACTTGTTATGCCGACATTCCCACCAGTGCGAAATTGGTCAAGAGATGGAGATACAGAGGACAGTTGATGAAGCGATTTTGGAAGCAGTGGCGTCACGACTACTTGTTACAACTTCGTACAGCTCACGAAGTTTATCGAGCCTCTCAAAATCAAACGCCGGTGCAGCTGAATGACGTAGTTCTTCAAATAAAGGAGAAGTTACCTAGAGGAAAATGGAAATTAGCAAGGGTTAATGAGTTGACTCCCGGAAGAGATAACAAAGTACGTTCTGTCATGCTTCAACATGCAGATGGAAGTATGTCACGAAGAGCAGTTCAGCACGTTTGTCCACTGGACATTTTTTTGGCGCGGTCGATGTGTGTCCATGTTCGGTAATTTGCTTTAGTTTACTCGGACTTGAGATACACTTTCAAGAGATAGAAGCAAGTTCATGAAGAACATACATGCAGAAGGTACTGGATAGGCTACATAAGAAATGGTAGGGACACACATCACAGCTTTTGAACGAAGCTAACACAACCGATTTCATACACTTCTTGTATGCAGTGGAAGTTGTTGCGCTTGACGTACCTCTTGTATGCAGTGGAGTTTTCCTCAAGTCTTCGGTCTGATAATTTGCCATAGGGTGTAAATTATACAGCAACGTTTGGCGTAGGTGAGCGTTGAGTACACACCTTTCGTTCTAGTGGCTAGTATGGTGGCTAGTAGTGGACTCAACAGCTCTACCAGTAAAAATTGGAGGAAAACAATTAATTTATTTCATCACACAGCCCACTCCAGTGTGAGCTTTTCCAACCGGTGAAGACCCGATCAGAAGGTTATTTTTATACTCTCGGCACCCCCTTTAATGAAGATATGAAGATGGGTAGAAGAAGGAAGAAATCCTTGGATGTCTTGAGAAAGTCCTACTTAGGTGAAGTCGTGAGATAACGTTATGTACCTCTTGTTTTTGGGGTTAGAGCATGTCGCGAATTTAGGTATGTCACGAAGTTTAGGTTCGAATCTGGCAAAATACGTAGGATAAACTTTGCACTGTTTAATTATGGGTTGTTTACGCAACAACATGTTTAATGGTGAATTAGTTAGCGAAATAAGATTAAATACGTATTTTTGTTGATGCTGGTTGTAAAATTGCGTAATTTAGGGAAAAGCTTCTTAGTTTGCGCTAAGAGTTGATACAACAATTGCCACAACATAAATACACAAAATAAGCAAAAAATAAATGGGTTTTACCTGTAATTTTAGAAAGGCATCGTCTTCAGTAAACTCTTATTCTATTCTGAGATAGCATCGTTGCTATGGAAACTTAATGAGCGATCTTTATAAATAAGCTACGCGATATCTCGGACGGCCTTGTTAAGAGGGTTTTGATATCTCAGGTGGACTTAACTGATGTGGTAGTTATGTATCAGTAGGCCATAACTACGTTATTAGTTTAATGAATTCAGTCCTTTTAGAGGGCATCATTGATGTTTTCCTGCATGCGCACGTGAGTGCAAACTTTTTATATTGTTTAACTTGTAATGATAAATTTAGAAAGAAATAAACTTCACTTCGCCGACTGGGATTGACCCAGCAACACCTTCTCTCTTGGCTTCTTCCTTCCTTGGGCATGGGGAGTTTCTATGGATAAGGTCTAACTAAGGCCTAATGACTTTCTGATATTATTTTCATTCGGGTAATTTTGGACTTAGTCCAATTTTTGTAAGTTGTATCAATATGCAGTGAGTTAGAACTCCTATCTTTGAGTTTGGTCATGTGAAGTATAATCTGTTCGAGTTGTCTTGTTTCGTTACAGCCTTATGATTCTTCAAACGGGGTAAAGTATGGTTAGGTTCCCAACAAACCTAATTCCGCCCTAGTTTTACGTAGATTTAAGGGCCGAGGATGACGTAGCCTTGCCGTACTAGCTAGCAAGTTAATAGCTACACCTGGAGGGGCAACCTATGTAGAAGGCTGCCTAGTTTGTAAGCCCAACCCAAACCCCAACCTAACTCACTTTTGGTCAGTCTAGCTTCTCTCCCCGGCTAGCTGTTTCCGGTCAGCACCTGCATAGCCACATGTTAACACGGTGCGTCAGGCAGGAGAAAAACATGGCACACATTGCACTACATGGACGTGACCTCTGATTTTACATCTTAACCATCTGGGTGGCCTGTCTGCAATCGCCAGAAGTGTAGGAGCTCCTCTCACAACTATTTCATCTAGGATCTCTTCCAGTAAGACAGTTTCTTTTAATTTGAGTACTACACTCCACACTCCAGAACGGCTATGCTGAAGCCCTTCCATGGTCAGGGATTCAAACTTATGGATTTAATTTCAAGGTCATCGGCCAGTGTGCAGTGATGTGGAGGCAATCAAGGCACACCCAATATCCCTATCGGAAACTTTAAGAGGCAACCAGTGCTCTCTAGCGTGCACCAGCCGTTCATGAAGGTCATTATACTTTCGCTGTATACCCATTCAAAATCACTGTTTTCTTCTGTTTTACAAACACAAACCTGTAATAAACTTCAAGTCCACTATTTCGGCAAGGGCATCTATTACATGCTCAATGAAAAATGGGCGAACAGCCTGCTCTGCAATCAATATCCATGTTAACATTGGTCAGACCCCCCATGGTACAGCTGTTTTAGCCATGCCAAATTTGTGTTACCAAGACTCGACTCGAAGTCCACCACATCACCCTCATCTAAACCAGACTCTCCTCTGTCCTTACTGGTGATTGCTGTGTACGAAGGAACTGTAGTACTACCCGCAACTTGGTTAATGTTGATCCTAGTCTAAACACCATTAGAAACTACCCACGGGTGCCTGCTGGGCAGATTGTCAGCACATCGTTAGCATCTGGTTCGTTAATCAGTCCATTGTAAGGAGATGCATTGTTTAAACTTTCTTTATTGGTCGCTATCTTCTTTGCTTCACCTAGGTCCTCCTCTACGATCTTGCCTCCGGTCCCATACAGTCCCAAATCAAGTTCATAAGTTTCTTGATTTTCCGCCATGTCCAACACTTCATTAAACATTTAGTCTGTCACAATACCTGATTCGACTTCCATTTGCTTCAAAATTCCTCTCTACTTCAATCACAGCACAAACTGTTTTACTTGTTGCGTGTTTTATTATAATGATTTGTACCATTCTTCTTTACCAATACATTGATCCTTCTCTTTTCTATGTCGAACCCTCAACCTTACGTATTTTTACTTCTTCTCACTCATCCCCTCTCAAGAAAACATATCGACTTTTTCCCTCCTGTAACTAGTATGGCAACGCCATTTTGAGAAGGCATTTAAGCCTACTTTTTCCAAGGACTGCCAATAGTTATGTTTCAAGTTCTCATGAAGACAACTACGTACGAAAAGGTTTCAGTGCATCTAGGCAAGCATGGAATTACTATTATTATCGTAAGTTCCCAATTGAAATTTGCACCGAAAAGTAAATAAAGGACAGTCACCAGTTAAATGTCAACAGTCCACCCTAACTTGGAGAAGGTATGTCTGGACAGAGGGAGGAAGACTTAAAAAAGCCAGGGATTTGAACCTGTAAATCCTTTATTTAACGTGATGTCGGTGAATAAATCTATCCGTGGATCAAACCTCTGTTGAATGATTCTTCAGGATAAACCATCAAGTCCTAGATTTCCCCTATGCTTCTTTGCGTGGAGTGTAGCGCGGTACTGTGGGTCGATAGGCTTGTAGGATCGAAACGTCACACTCTGCAACCGAAGAGGCTAGAAGCGTTAAGAAGGTTATCTACTATTAAATTCCGAAATACGTAGTGAGCCTTCTCAATAATAATCCCTAAAGGTCGACCCGCCAACTACTTTGAAGAACGTCAGAAAGGCAGTGACTTACTAATTGAACTCCAACCCATGTCAATTCATGTCAATTCCTGTCACAATCAGTCATATGTTTACTTTTAATAAAGAACTTTTCTTTGCATCAGTTTTGATGACAAGATTAGAGGAGTGGGTGTGAGAAAATAGAATACGATGGATGAAGGACGTCAGGTCAACATATTAACTTTAATCTAACTTTTTGGAAGTATATTTTAATGGTTTTACTAGGTGCTAACTTGTAGGCGTTACTTAGAGATTTTAGATATTCAAAGAATGCAGTTGTGATGAATTGCTCACATGTAAATTCGAAAAAAGACGCCATGGACAAAACCCAGGTCTATAGACAACACCATCCGACTTTTGACCAAAAGCATAAGCAAGAGTTTGATTCATTACATCTGGATATTTTTGTGTCTTTAACTGCACTCTTCGTGTGGGAGGGGCGTGACACTGATATTTTTGTGTCTTTAACTACACTCGAGAGTTCGCGGTAGTTTTCAAATTTCCTTCGATTTCTTTGATTTTCTTTGACAAAGGAAATTTCTTAGGATTTCCTTTGTCTTGGTACATTTTTATTTTTTTTAATTTCATTTCATTTATTTCTCAGAGGCCATGGTTTTTTATTTCATTCATTCATTTATTCCCCAGAAGCCGTGGTTCTCAACCGTCATAACAATCAGGATTGTAACAGTTACTTTCTGCTTATGATAACAGTGTTGAATGCCTTACGTAGTGCATGCCATATTTTCTCATGTTGTAGCTTTGTTGTTTTTCTGGGTAATGAGAGAGGAGTTTTTTTCTTAACCCTAAAACAAAAAAGGGAGAAGCTGCTTAGCAGTGTTTCCTGTTGATTAATAGTTTTTAAGGCTTCTCGTCATAGCGTGTTGAAATGCTTCATTGTTTTTCCATGTTCCACGTGGCATTGGGCAATGTGAATTTGTCTCCATTAATGAAGTGAGGAACCTGTTGCTTTGACTTGAATTCTCTTTATTGGAAAAGGAGTTGCCATACGCAGGTATGAAGGCTTAGGCCGAACCCTTCTGTATCGTTTGAAAACCATTGAGTAAAGAACTCGTAGAGCTTTTTCATGTTAATATGGATTTTCTTTTGCCATTCTGAGGTATTCACGGACCTGTAATTTACTCTTCAATTTTAACGTAGTGAAAGGTGCCGATAGTAAACGGTGCCTGTGTCATCGACTCTCCAGCTCTGCCTCATTTTTCACTCAGTTTTGGTGGACTTCTTGGAGTCTCTGGAAGATTCTTAATACTAGTAATTGTCGACATTTTCGGCATATCTTAAAATTCTGAATATGCACAGAATTCTCAGTATTTGTGTGTGTGTCAACTCATCCTTAGCGATAGGCATCTTTACGACACCTTGTCTTTGCATCAGATTTGGACGTCATGAATTGCAATACAGTGATAGTGTATCTTAACCTTATTCATGCATGGAATTCGTCAGTAATCTTACTGCAAGCCCTATGACAGTTTGATAGCGTTGGGCTGAGAGCCTTGTAACGTCGGATCAAGGATTGAACTTTATTTAAATGTAATGAGCCCTTATACAGGTGGCTGATTGAAACCAGTCGACTGTTATTTCATGCAAGATACTTTTTAGCGGATCATTAAGTACTGAATGTATGAGTTTAGTGAGTAAACGAGATGGATGACCTATTTTAAGGTATTTCTGCAAAGGGTTACTGATTACGTTTTCATTGATATATTTTTATGTGCTAAAATTCAGCTAATTTCTCCATTAACAACATTATGTTTATGTTGTGGGTCTGAATATAGGAAGTGAAAGCAATGATCCTTGTAGTTTGCATCGGTTTTGGACAATTAGTGAATTCAACTGTCACGGCAACTACTACGTCTTGGAAATGCAATGCATTTATTTTTGGCTTCTTCGATTGTAAATTCAAGGGATGGGTGGAACGAGTTTAGAAAGTGGTCTACTTCATGTGCTCTATGCATTTACGCAGTGCTATCGTCAGTATATCTTTTCTAGTACTGTGGGAATATCAGTTGACGCCTGGTCGAGTTTGTTAAGGCCGATATCACAAAATAATATGAAAAGTGGGGAACGTACACCATTTTGTAGTTGAATGAGAAGTTTTATAATACTAAAAATATGTAGAAAATATTACATTAATGGATTCTAAGAAGTCATTGTCCAACCTAATTCTGCAAGGAGCATGGGTCAAAAACAAATTTCTTTAATGCTGCGAAGAATGATAAGCTTTTGATCTAATGATGAGCACATGGTTACCATGTCGAATGAATATCACGTCAAAGTTGGATGGATTTTCCAGTACTGCTATAATTTTTCAAGAGTTTCGTTTGTGTGGTTTCCTGAGGAAAGCTTTTAAGAACAATCTTGAAAGCATTTTAAAAACAGGTTATCTATGCTTTAAGTTGTCTTGTTAGCGTAGCCTGTACTAACTTTGTACCCCAGGTGAGTATCTGTGTCGTTCTGTATCCAGAGTTAAGATAAACAATAATAAAAAGTAAATAAAAAATGAATAAATAAGATAAATAATAATAATTACATGGCAGTTAAAAACAGAAGTTGTATCTTAAGCCCCACCACACGGAGTGAAAACTACCAGTACAAACTTTTTTACTGTATTCAGAATGGATGCATCAATACCGACTGTAGTCTTTTTCACAATTTTGTCAAAAATGTGCAGAGTTTCATACCGAGGGTACAGTTTTGTTTAAAGTTACGATGACAATTTTAACTGCTTATTTTAAAAAATTCGAAATGGGCTAATCTCAATTTGATAGCTTAAAAAGTTAAAATATCTTAAAGGTTAAAATATTTTCCTAGCGTCTGAAGGAACTAATTAAGGTAAAAATAAAACTGCCAAAAAAGACAACAGAGTAAAGACACACAACTGAACGTTTTTCAGAAAACTATGGCGACATAATTTATTTAAAAGGCTTTGTTGCGTACAACCTTGGTGAGATTTAAGTTCCGAAGTATGCAATAAATAAGAAAGTAAAAATGGTATGATCATCCCGATTTTTTTTTTAGGCAATAGCTCAAGAAAAGCTCTTTTTAGTGGCCTAGCGATATAAAATGCGATCTTTTCTTGAGTCCCAGCAGGCAGTTGTGAGCATTAACAATTTACCAATGTGATAAAAAAAAAGGATGTACAGTATGTCGCTCCGTCCAGTCGTATTGATCAATTCTTAGCCATGACAGAATGCTTTTAAAAGGCTGTTTACTGTGGCATTACCTAGTTTTGCAGTTGAATTGAACCATACTTAGTTCTTCCTTTGCTAGACGTGTTAGCCATGTTGGCTGTCGGAACTGAACAGTCAACACCAGTTGGTACTGTCATCCCGAAACGTTGGCAGTGAGAGATTTCCTTGATTATGCTGTCATGGGAAATATCAGATGAACCACAATGGCAACCAAGTGACCACGAATAGGGTCATTAGCCACCTCTCCAGGTTCCATCCCCTCAGGCCAATCACGTTGCAGAGATCCCTCGTTGCTAAGCGACTGCGGGATGCCACTGTCTCTACCACTCACTCGGTCGGGCTGTCTCTTCGCTGTTGATCGTTACTACTTAGCACATATTAGAATCAGAAAACGTTGTAACAATAGGAGCCACGTCAAAAATTAAGCACTAACCTAAATCGACGAAAACATAACTAATTTGAGTTGTCATTCTGTCATAAATGATTAATTAAAGGACAATTACGTCCATTTTGACATGCATGTTTGACTTTTGGATCACTTACACAATAACTAAGCACAAGAATTGCGGTAAGCATACGTTACGTACGTCCGATATAACAATTTAATTACTGCGTCACCAAAACACGACATGGAGGTCCCTTTTGTTTTGCTGGAAAGCGCAGAAATTAATGCCGACAAACAGATCTCTTCGATTTCTACTCGCAGCCGATTGAGATAGCTGTATTGACTGTGAGGAGCTCAAGCGTCTGACGGACTTAGCTGGCCACTACACTGCCGGCCAGCTAAGGCCGTCAGACGCTTGACCTCCTCACAGTCAATACAACTATCTCAATCGGCTGCAAGTCGAAATTGAAAAGTGACATCCGTCGGCATTAATTTCTGAGCGTTCCAGCAAAACAATGGCCACCTCCGTGTCGTGTTTTGGTGATGCAGTAATTAAATTGTTATATCGGACGTAAGCAACAAATTCTTACCGCAATTCTTGTGTTTAGTTATTGTGTAAGTGATCCAAAGTCAAACATGCATGTCAAAATGGATGTAATTGCCCTTTAAGCCTTTATAGCACACCTAATTTGCTAGTTTGATTTTAAGTGGCGCTAACTTGTTTCATTCTTTCTGTCTCCCTCTGATGCTGCTACAGCTCTGCTTTCCTCCCTCTTTCCTAATAACCTCTCAATTAATGTATTTTGTCGAGGTAAATATTCGATTAGTCCAAAAACTAATTTGGAATGATTGCAATTCCAATCTTGCTGGCTGGCTGGCGTGGGTCGTCACTTCATTTCTGCTCTTCGTCGTCGATTTGACGCAGCTGGATCACAAAGTAAACAAAACATCGGATCTAGACAGAGCAGTATCGTGATGTAAAAGCAGGTAAATGGCTACCTTGGATTTTGTAGCGACTGTTGAATTGTGACATTCTAATGGCAGCTGAAAGATAATCTAGAAATAACTCATCCTAAGAAAGAAAATCACAGGAGAATCCTACTTTAAAAAATTCACGAGCGAAATCTTAGCAAACATTTTTTTTCAATATTAGTAACTAATAGGCCTAACGTGTTTCCGTTATTCATCGTTAGTGCTAAGAAACTCTTTCTTTTGGTGAAACCATCGATATTTGAGCTAAGGCAATTTCAAGACAACATAACATGACAGACAATCGGAACAAAACCAGTTTAGTGCATAAACACAACAAAGCACAGTGGGAATCAGTCACTTCAGATCAATATTACAATCAATACGTTCAGAAAATTACAAGTATTCCAATTTTCTAACTTAAGCTAGTTTTACTTTTAACCTTACATAATGACCAAAAGAGAACAGTTAGCAAAAGTATCTGTGAATACGTGCAATGCAAAAGTGGGGAGTAAAGGAAAAACACAATATTTTTCTGGGTTACTCCTTGGTTTTTTATTTGTTTTTTCCCCACTTAATTTCTTGTTATTTTTTTGTTGTTATTTGCATAACGCAGCACCTTCAAATATATTAAGTATAAAACGTTTCCAGTAAGGTGGACAAAATTCAAATCTACACTTTCAAAACCGACGTTTCATAGCTGTATGATTTCGTTACCAACCATAAAGAACAAGAAGTAATAACGGGACATACTTTGTATGACTGTTGGATTAGTTTAAACAAATGAATACCTCAAGCGGCAATGGGAGTCTAATAAAGAACTTGAAAAAGCCTGATTTATTATTGCCGGCCCCAATGCATTTGAACACTTAAAAAAATTGCTTTTTCTACAGAAAAAACTGCGAAACAAAACACACTTAACCTAAAGGAATGCATTTTTAAAGGAATGCATTAAAAAACTTAAAACCCATACTTACCACGATGCCGGTTGTGATAACTGGCCTGCAGCAAACATAGATAAACCGAAAGTCCAGTATGAAGTAATTACTTAAATTCATAAATACGACACAGAATGCATGTGGACAATTTGAAATTTAAAAAAAAATTTCTTTGAGCCTAAAGTCAGCCGAAGCACTTTAATGCTCGTTTGGCTGAACCGGCTCATTTCGAACATTAGCACACGTTTTCGAGAAGAAGAAATATCTAGTAAAGGAAGGTGTCAACCCGGGGATTCGATCCGGGAAACCTCCGATCATCGTAGGGGCCGAAATATTGTCCAGAACAGGCCAGAATAATCCCCATAGCCGCTGAAGGAGCGTGGTAACTTCTCACCCTATCCTGGCCGGCAGTCCTGGTGAGGACTTTGCCAAGATCCCTTTCCAGGGGTTCTACCAGATCCGCAAACCTCCAGCAACCAGGAATCTGATAATGAGTTCAAAAGTTAACATTGAGACTGACAACCACCAGCATACGATGAGAAGTTCTTTTGCTCTGCTTCGCACCCCTCGTAACTGAAATCAGGGGCTCATTAGACCAGCTTGTGAACTGGTTAAAGGAACAATTCTGAAATCAATGCATAATCGTGTTATTTGCTTTTTTTCAGTCCTTAGTTTCCATATGTGGTTGTGGCTGCTCTGTATCGTTATGCATCTCTGAACAGACGAAGTAGAACATGTAAACAAAAATGGTTAGCGAGAAGCAAGTGTTATAAAAAAAAGTATTAGTTAAAGCCATCGTTCTCCAACAATGGGTTATAGTAGATTTATTGGGTAGGTTTTACGTACGACGAGCCAGATTTATCCGAGCCCGTAGGGTGAGGGATGTTCAGATCCGAGTACGTTAAAACTATCCAATAAATCACTTACTGGACCCCATTGTTAAAAAAAAGATGGCTGTAAATTTCTTATTTTCATACTGAAACGCTGTTTTCGATGTTTGATCGGTTTTTTTTTTTACGGTGCCTTATGATGCTAAAAATGGTTTAGCGCCAATATGAGTTTTCATTGTTACAACGGAGGGAAGACTAGGGCTTCGGGCAGATGACCAGGAGTGGTTAACGCTCGTTAAACCTTTTGCACCCTATGAAGACCAACAACAATGAAACAGCGCATGCATCTCCACGTATATTCGCGCATTCGTCTGTTGTTGTTACCGAGGCTTTGTCTGTTTTTTTACTTTATGTATTAGACTCAACTAGCTTGCAGATGTATAATAAATTGCCACGTTAACAATAACTTGAGTGGTAATTTTTCTAATATTTTAATTTCATATTACTCATTTGAGAGGCCGAACCATTCTCAACTTAGTCGCATCTTTATCAGTTTTTGGTTTTGTTTTATTTTTTATTTATTTATTTAGTATTTAGACCACTCCTTTGTGAGGCCGAGTCATTCTCAACTTGGTGGCCTCTCTACAATTTTTTGGCATTACTTCGAAATTTTGTTTGTTTTTCGTGAATTGGACGTATATACAATTTCTTTGGCAACATTGTTTAGATTTGTGACGATACACTAGCATGTGTCGTATAGATATGTACGTCAGTATAGCCAACACGTTGTCATTGTCCGACACTGCACCCGGATCCTTGCCTGTACTTGGGACAGGCACAAATTCCTGTTGTCCCACAGGCAGGTTTTCTGGGTCTGGTGTTCGATTCCAGGTTGTCTTGGCTTCCACACTTACGTCAGCTTAAAGACAAGGCTTTGCGGGCGCTTAACATCTTGCGGGTCCTGTCGGGCACTTCATGGGGTGCCGATCGCGCTGCCATGTTGCGCCTCTACCGAGCCCTTGTCCGCAGCAAACTTGATTATGCGTGTATGGTCTATGATTCGGCTAGTGACTCCACTCTCCGGATGTTGGACACTGTGCATCACAGTGGCCTGCGTGTGGCGACTGGGGCTTTTCGAACTTCTCCAGTGGTCAGCCTCTATGCTGAGGCCTCGGAGCCACCTTTGGCCATTCGTCGGCGACAGCTTGCCATTCAGTATGCTGTGCGTTTGCGTGCTGTGCAATCCAGTCCTGCGTGGTCCATGGTTTTTGGGCCAGACTTGCAAGTCGGTAGACGCAGGGTGGGTAAGGGTGATTTCCGCGATAGGCTCCAGCAGTCCTGTCAGGAGATAGCCTTTGAAATGCCCTGCGTCTTGAGGCTTGGGAGAATGCCAGTTGCCCCTTGGCTTGTCCCAGGTGGCAGTTTCATTTTTGCTCTGGCGTCCCTCCCGAAGGGTTCCACTCTACCAGCAAGGTACTTACAGGAGTTCCGGCGGCTGAGTTCTCAGTACGCCGGTTATCAGCGCCTGTTTACTGATGGGTCGAAGTCCGACGTTGGCGTGGCGTGTGCTTGTGTGTATAAGGGTGTAACGGTTGTCCATCGCCTTCCATCAGGCTATTCTGTGTTCTCTGCAGAGCTTTTGGCTCTTGGTTTGGCGGTGGAATGGATCCTTGACCTTCAGGACACGCATTTCATTGTCTTTAGTGATTCCATGAGTGCCCTGGAGTCCTTGGCGAATTACAATCCTCGGAACCCCTTGACACTGTCGAGGAGTGGCACTCGGCGTGTCGCCGCAGTCACCGTGAGGAGTGTTGGCCCGTTTGCGAATTGGTCACACCCGACTTACTCACTGTTTCCTTTTGCGGGGGGTTGACCCTCCTGAATGTTTTTGGTGTCGACGGCCACTTACGGTCCGGCACTTACTTGTTGATTGTCGCCATCTTGATGGTGTTTGTCATCGGTTCCATCTTCCGCATGACATTGCGCGTCAGTTGGGCGATAAGTCTGTCCTCCTGTCCGGTGTTTTTCAATTTTTGCAGGAGGTACAGATGTATGACAAGATTTAGATTAGGGGTTTGAATAACATCTCTGTAATGTGTGGTGCAGTGGCAACCCGGACCACTGCACTGTGACTGAGGTTGGCGCTAATGACCAAGTTGTCGACGCGTCATTAAGCCTCAATCCCCCCCCCCTCATTGTCCGAACTTCGACCGTCCAATTAGAGACGATGGCGACAAATACTAACAATGGTTATAACAATACTTTCGTGCTCACGCGCCCTCCTACGCTATTCCCGTTACACCTCCTAGCTGTAAACCAGAAAACTATGCAGTTCGTATCGTACTGCAGCATTCGTCAAATTTCATAGCTGGAAGCCTCCGCGATGTTTAGGTATCGGTAGACCAATAGTCACCCTATTGGATTTAACATGGGGGATGAGCGGCCTAACTAGAAAGTAGTAACACATTTGCAACGTTATTGAGGGTGAAATTTTTCATTGAAAGCCGCTTAGCTGACACTCCTTTACAAGTTAATTTTTGTCAAGTGGGTCATTGCTCTCTATTTTACCACAATTTAAGCTTTTACGCCGCATTATTATTTTCCCCCAAAGAACGTAAACTATGCCCAAGTATTTTTGAGGATATAAGATACTTACGCTGTGGCGTCGCGTTTACATCCTCGACAATTGAATTGATATGATGTTTGTTGCCTAATTTTGCCAGACACACTCGTGTGTCTATAGATTATAGTGTTATGCATCTTTGAACAGAAGTAACAACACGTGTAAACAAAATTAGTTATCGAGAAGTAAGTGTTGTCCTAATTGTTTGGTATTTCCAGTAGCTAATAATGCATACACGTCCGTAGGACGTTGGAGGGTGTTAGTATTTATCCCTTATCACAAGGACGTCTGGGAAAAAAGCTGTGGATTTCATTTCCCAGAGCCAGGCCAATTTTGATTCAACATCGCCAAAGTAACAACTTATTTTATCAAAGCAACATTAAAAGACATCAACTTTACAGCAGACGCGTGAACTAGCGTAAGTAAGGAGGCGAAACAAGTGATTTCTACCACAGTCGGCCTTGACTTCAAGATACCATGTACTTCACCGCTTCATGCTAGTGGAAAGCTGTTGCACGTGGAGGCGCCGCATTTCTGGCTTAATCGTAACACGAGTGGTATTTTTTCACTGCGTACCTATTGGGTTAAAATCTATTCAATGTGGGTTATTCCCCCCAAAAAAAATAGTTATGACCACTTGTTCAACATTTGGCCGCATGGCGTCGCGACCCAGAACGAGAGATGGAACGTACGGCAATACCATGATGCACACAACGTCCAGCCCTCGGGCGCTCCTCTATGACGCGTCTGCTATTACTTATCGTTATTCTGTGGGTTGGGTTGGTGCACCAACCTCAGTCACAGTATAGTGGCTCGAGTTGAATCTGCGCCACGTATTGCAGAGATGTTGACCAAACCCCACATCTAGATCTTATCGTATGGCTTACACGCGTTTTTCTTGAATCTATTCCTTTTGAGCATTAAGTTTTTTTTAAGGTTACCTTCCGTATTTTTTATAAGCGTTTTTTCTGCGAATAGTCGTACATTGTTTCGCACGACAGCTAAAAGTTAATTATGTGGTTCTTAGGAACGCATGCATGGGTTTTTTTTCCTAGTGCGTGAAACGTTTTTTTTTTATGAAGCGTCTCCCAGAGAAGCCTAATACTGAGACAACCGTCTGTCGTATATTTGATTATTTTTAATTTATTTTTTATAGTAAAGCTTTCAAATGTACGTCTGTTTATAACACACGTATACATGTAATTAAACGTTAATTGACGTTTATTTATCGCCGATGAAGCCCATTTGGCTCTCCGTCCTGTAATTAAACGTTTGTCTTACTGCATCAGTCATCGCACAACGACGATAACCCAGGTAGCCAACAAAGGTTCTCTGCTTTTATTTCTGTCTTTTTGCTCGATTCCGAAGTATTCTATCACCGTTCATACCACGGAGCCGATTAGCCCCTTCAAACAATTCCTAAAAAAAAAATTAAGAGAATTTGTCTGAAGGGGCGATTCGTCGTTGAGTTTCCGCGGTATAAAGGGTGATGGCGAACATCGGAATCGAGTTACAATCAATAAACATTAGCACAGATCAATGCTATTAAGAATCATATCTGCGTAAACAATGTTGCCCCCACAGTCCCATTGTCGAGCTTTCTGAGAAAAAGAACGTCAGCACGATTTGTTGTTTGTTGTGCGCGTGCTTAACAATAAGAAACGGGTTGAGATGTTGAAATCGGTAGATAAATAGGATATCATCCAGCGTTCTCGGGCTGAGATGTAACAATACTCGGGCGCTGAGCGCCCTCGGATTATTACATTTCATCCCTCGAAAGCCGGTTGAAATCCTATACATGATTGCCTCGACAATAACCTAGGCATGTCACAACTAAAAACTTGTGTCTAAAGAATGACTTTATCAATTGTGCAACTTTTGCGCGCTAATCCTGGCATTAAATAGGTATAGTCTTCCACAACATAACGTAAGCTACTGATTTCTGTTTGACGGGTAGAAAAACGCCATCGCCCACATCTAAAAAATCACGAATAAAACGTAAAGAAAAACACAGCTCGTTCGCGTCAATTTTATGTAGCACCACTCCTGAGAATCACTTAATTATTTTTTAGTGGCCTAAATCTCGTCTCGATATTAACCATGGTAGTTTGGGTCTCATCTCTTCTCGTTACCCGACACCTAACATTAGTCCCAGTTAGTCGAGACAAGTATCGCTGAGACTTGCAATATATAGCCCCAAATCAAGGACGACGATCGGTCCACATAATACATCCCAGCATGAAATTCCAGGTTAAACGTAAAACTTTGAAACCCTATAATTTCCCCCAGAATTTACATGACCAACGGAATTCGGTATTTGATGTCGTGACCTACCCATTTCACTGTATTACAATTTTTAACGACAACAATGGAACAGTTTGACAGTTTTTGTTGTTATTGGTGTTGAGACTCTTTGCTCTTACATGGAGATCGAACCAATAAACCGATTTTCAACTTTTGTATCTTAAAAACCTAGAACCGTTTAATACTATTTTAAAGTGGCATTATCACCGATTATAAGCAAGCAGAATCTAGTACTACTAGATCTGTCTAGTACTATCTAGCACTTGCTTACACTAAGCAAAGGAATGCATAACGGCATTTCCTTTAACGAAACACACGAGCCATGACCTCCTTTATTATTGTGTGAAAATTTGGAACGTCCTCGTGCACCTGGAAGCATGCAGTACAGATTAACAATTTCACTGCCTCTGGATGGTGCCATGGTATTTTCGTTCACCTTTCAATCGGTGACAGTGCCACTTTAATGTGACTCCACTTTGTTGTTGTTGTTGGAGAAATTTTTTTCTTACCTAGAGATCGAACCAAAGAACCTATTTTTAACTTTTATAGCTTAAACGTAGGGATGAACAAGGCCTAGAAGCGTTTAATACGATTTTAGTGCGACTGTAGCCTAATATTATTTTTGTTCGTGTTGGAGAAATGTTGTCAGTAAGAGATCGAACCAATGGATCTATTTTCATCTATCATTGATTAAAACAAGGCCTAGCACCCTACGAATGCTATTTTAATGTGACCGTTTTATCTCAAAAAACGGTAATCTCAATATTATACCATATCAAAGGTCATTATATTAAATTTACTTGCAATATCTCCAAGAAAATAAAAATAACAACTACAAGTATTAAAAAAACGCTGAAACGTATAAATTACGGATGAAGGTCGTAAAAAATATTCATGCTCTAAAGAACAGTCAGAAGAATAAGATGTGTAACTAATACGTTTAAAAGAAGCTCCAGTTTGTATTTTGCGACGCAGGAGATTCTTTTACACGTATTAGTGTGACGCTGATGGCTTACATGTCTTTTTTTGGGGTGGGGGGGGGGGTCAGTTCCTTTAGAGCATTAATCTTTTTAAGGCTTACAACGATGGGTATTCTTTTACACGTATTAGTGCGACACTGATGGCTTACACTGATAACTCAAATGATTTTTAAGGGCTATTTGTATTTTACATGCTTAAGCGTTTTTTTTTAATACTAATATCTGTTATTTTTTTTGCTTGGAGATATTTCAGGTAAATTACACAACTAGAATTTTGGTATGAGATAATTAATATGAACGCATTTTGAGACTAATCTGTCATTAAAATGGCGTTCAAAAGGCCCTGGCCCTTCTTAATATTTACATTTTAAGCTATAAAAGTTGATTATCGGTTCACTGGTTCGATATATACGTTAAAGAAAAATGTACCCAGCAAGAAGAACAACAAAAATATTGTAATCACTTTAAAATAGAGTTCACAAAAACAATAGGCCTTGTTCATACTTACGTTTTAAGCTGTAAAAGTTGAAAATAGGTTCATTCGTTCGATCTCGAGTTGACAGCAAAATTTCTCCCAAAACCTACAAACACAAGCATATTGTAGTCACATCAAAACAGCATTCAAAAGGTCATAGACCTTGTTCATACAATACTTACATTTTAAGCTATAAAAGTTGAATACCGGTTCACTGGTTCGATCATTTGGTGAAGGCAAAATTACCTCCAGCAAGAAAAAGAACAACAAAAGGATATTGTAGTCACATTAACTAGCGTTCAAACGGCCGTAGGCCTTGTTCACATCTACGTTTAAAGGGAAAAGTGAAAATCGGTTCTGTGGTTCGAACATTAGGTGAACGCAAAATTACCACCATCTAGAAGAAGAACAACAACAATATTGTAATTTCATTGAAATAACGTTTAAAATGCACCGGTCCTTGTTAAAAATTATAAATTGGTTCATTGGATCGGTCTCGAGGTGAGAGCAAAATTTCCCCCACAAGAAGAAAAACAATAATATTGTAGTCACATTAAAAAAGCATTCAAAAGATTTTAGGCCTTGTTTATACCTACGATTTAAGCATCAAAACTTCAGAAAAGATTCCCTAGTTCGATCTTCTGGTGTGGGCAAAGAGAAACAACAAACACGACAATGACGATGTTGACGATGTTTTAACGCTGCGTCGCCGTCCAATTTCGTTGGTCTGGACGACACTAAGGGTTTCAAAGTTTATCGTTTATGGATGTTCATGCTGAGTCTAACATAAGGATCGCAGTAAGTTGCTCTCATTGTCGGTGCAGATGCGAATCCCACAAACAGTATCTTGTTAAATAACCTCTGCTTCTAACCTGACATGTCGCCCATTTGGAAAATTTCGCTATTTTTTTCAAATTTAGTTCGTAAATAAAATAGGTGATACAAATAGGTGATTCTTGCCAGTTGCTGCTGATGTGTAAGGGTAAAGCCTCCTTACAGTAAAGGTCGTAACAGAACATGCTAAAAAAGGCGACTAAAATCTACGGCGGAGCAGGTTTATTAGGTGCTGCAATATCAACACCACATGACGTAGTTGCCAATTAACCCACGAGGTTTCCAAAGTCTGCGAACTGATGTCGCCACTTAGCAAACCTGTCACGTCGCTATTTGTGTCGCCTTTTTGCGGAGCTATTACGGCTTTTACTCTGAGGTGCTATGGTAAAGGGTGCAGTCTTGAAATTAGGTGGCCATTTTGAATGTATGCTTATTATCGTCCGATTTCCTTCAAATTTAAAACGTAAGCGAAATAGTTGTTTTGAAACGATAAATGTGCTATCGTCACTGATACTCTGTGTGCGCCATCCTGATATTAGGCAGCAATTTTGAAATTACGCTTACTATAGTTTAATTTCCTCCATATTAAGAATGTAGGCGAAGTCGTTGCAACAAATTAAAGTGGAAAATATACAGTGGTTGTCATTAATCTGCAGTGGGTACCAGGTTGAAAGCAGGTGCCATTTTGAAAACTTGCCATAAATTTGAAAGTTGTAAACTAACCGACGAGGTTTCCAAAGTCTGCGAACTGATGTCGCCTATATGCGGAGCTGTTACGTCCTTTACTTTAGGAGGATCTGGTAAGGGGGCAGGGCCGTAGGGAAGGATACTTGGTTGGAGGGGGGAGGGGTTGGACGTCCAATTTATCTTACGATTTTACCAACTAGTTTTTTTTTTAATGTGAGTAGTAGTCGTGTTACTAAAATACTTGTGACAGGCTCCGGCAAACCCAGGTAGGGGGTCTGGGGAAGCGGTGTAAGCTCCTCCAGAGGGGTCCCGGAAGCTAAAGAATGTTACGCTACTTTAGCTCCTGTTTCTGGCCTCCAGTGAACACATTTGCAATAAATTGTCAAGGAAAAGTCGGTGATTTTTTTGTTTCGTTCTTCAGGATAGCAGGTTTCGTAAAATCCTAGATGTGACAAAATCATGTTTTTTTTAAACATTTTCTGTGCAAACTAAATTAAACCGAGCTCAGTTTAGAATAAACACGCCCGTAGCTAGCCATTGACTATTTGGTTTGGCTTAAGTGTACATTTTGGACTTTTAGACTATAATGAATGACGATGAACTGCTGTATGCAAGCATGGGCAGTACTGACATAGGGAAAAAAAAGGACTATAGAAAGGTGAAAAATAGTGAAATCTTTTGTTCAGTTTTATCCCAAACGAGGTATTATTGCAAAAAACTTCCACATTTTAAAGTAACAACATGCTCCTGTTAAAAAAAAAAAGCGTCGAAAGATGAAAAATGGCAAAACCGTTTAAAAGAACTTGAGGTGTTATTGGAGAAAAAGATTCCGCATTTGAAATAGACATGCTTCAGTTTCATTTTTTCTCCCTTGATTCAGGGGATCTTAGCGTAATTTTTGCCCAATTTCGTGACCTTAGAGTAGCTTTTGCTCTTTAATTTGGGATTTTATGGACTCTTATCGTCAAATTTTGGACCTTCGAATTTAAAAAAAAAAGTCTTAACAAGTTTGTTTTGAAAAAATGTAGTAGTTTCTGCATTAAAACAAACGGATTTTCAAATCGTAGTAGCGGTAGATTAACAGAAAAAGGCCTACGACAAATCAAACCGCTAGCTAAATTTTTCCAACTCAGTTTTTTATTTTGCCAACTGTGCCCGATTTTAATGAAGAAGGGATTTACTTCACGTTCTGCGAAAACCATGGCAGTAATGGGCTAGCTGACGAACTAGTAAAGCAAATAGGCCACTCTGCATGAATGTTTGAGATTATTTGATGTCACGACTCAGACGGCGAAAACTTGGCAGAAGTTCTTACTAAGCTTTGCTTTATGAAGATTTTGTTGACGTTTGCGGTTTAAGCTTTACCTAAGAAACTTTTTAAATTCTGACAGTGATTTTGTGTTTTGATATATTAATGTATCAGTAACTTTTCTAACTCCCCCACTCCTCCTCAAATACCAGTTAGGAGTTCTCCTCACTGAACACTCATCTGGGCATCACTGTCGAACAGACGAAGGGCTACAGGAAGTAAAATAGTCAACTCAATTTTGCCAACTGCGTACGATTTTCGCGATTTTAATTGTTATCACGACTTCAAATAACTTCAGACTCTGCGGAATACAATTTAATGCATTTCATTATTTACTTTTACATTGTATGTGATATTTTTTAAGTCGTAGTGGTGATGGGCTTAACACAAGGACAGAATAGCACACAAAACGCCCAAGTCAATCTTTAATTTTGCCAACTCCGCAAATTTTCGCGGAGTTCTTCTTATTTCCCGCTAGAGGCGGCCAAGTTTAAACTCACATTCTTCTTATCAGTCGCGTGGATGTGAGCTGCAGGGAAGCGACCAAAAACGATCAGGGAGAACTGTTTCAGTTACTCGAATGCTTAACAGAAGTGCTGCGAGAACTAATGAACCAAAAAAAAAACCGGTCAAACTGACCGAATGATGATAATAATTAACCAGTATTCATGGAACGGAATTTGTAGTGACAATTTATCTGAGTTTGCCACTCGACAACTCGAACTTGCCAACTATTTGTCTTTTGGACTCCCCCAGTCGTTACGGCCGTGGTGGTTACGGCCCATTTTGAAAGTATGCATATGCTTATTATCCACCGATCCTTCTACTTTAAAACGTAGACAAAATAGTTGATACAACTTCAAACATTGAATCTGCTATCGTCGTTATTAACCTGTAGTGGGCCTCTTCTTGAAATCGGGTGGGTATTTTTTAATTATGCTTACTCTCGTCAGGTTTCCTTCAAATTTAGAACGTTAACGAAGTCGTTGCAATGAATTAAAATGGGGAGTGTACCGCCATCGTTATTAATTTGTAATGAGCGCCATAATGAAAACCACCTTTCATTACCACGAAGTCTAACTTACGCACTCGTGGCCGTCGGTGGCGTTTTGACTGGAAGAAGGCCTCCATAAACTGTAGGCATAATTTTTTCTTGTTGCGCGCTTGGCGGGCATGGAATAAACTCCCATCTGAGATCGTCGGATCCGGTAACTTAGTAATTTTTAAAAATAGGCTATCGAAGCATTTTGCTGCAGATAAATATAAATATTTGTAGTTTTATCTTTTTTTTTTTATTTCTTTTTATTTCTGACGTGACTTCTGTACAGTGGTCTAGGATAGTTATTTTTTGTTTGGTCGTTTTTTTTATATTCCGTAATGTGGCGATGCCATTGCTACATGACTATTTTATGGACCAATGTAAGTGGATGGGTTCCTGGTCCTTTTACTTCATACATTTGTGTATTTAGGTAAACTTATTATTATTATTATTATTAAATTAGTGCCATTTAGGAATTATGCTTATTCTTGTCCAGTTTCCTTCAAATTTTGTGTGTAGTCGAAGTAGTTGTTACGAACGAAATGGAGAATATACTAAGTTTTTAATCTGTAATGGGTGCCATCTTGAAATTATATGGCTTCTTTGAAATTATGCTTATCCAATTTTCTTCAAATTTAGAACGTATGGATTAAAATGGGAAATAAACGGCGGTTGTCTTAATTAGTATTGGGTGCCATCATGAAGTTAAACGACACTTTTGAAATTATGCTTTTGTTCTGATTGCCTCCAAATTGAGAACGAAGCTGAAGTAGTTGTAGCTAATTAATATGGGAACGTACCACGGCCATTGTTAATATGTAATGTGTGCCATCTTGAAATTAAGTGGCCATTTTGAAAATATGCATCTTATTGTCCGATTTCTTTCAAATTTAGAATTTAGAAGAAGAAGTTGCAACGAATTAAAATGGGGAATATGCCTCTATGGAGAATATGCTAGTTATGTAATCTACAATAGGCGATATCTTGAAATTTGTGGTCATTTTTGAATTACGCTTATCTCTTTATTTCCTTCAAGATTATAACGTAGTGAGGTAGATGCAACGTATTAAGATGAGGAATTTGCCACGGTAAGTTTTAATCAGTAATGGGCGCTGTCTTGAAATTTGGTGGCCATTTTGTAATTAAAACTTCGGATGGCAGTCAGTGACCACCAGGTCCTTGCCATTCCGGTTGCGTTTGCAACGAACTTATTATTATTATTATTAAAAAAAACATAAAACAATTTTAAAAATGAAAAAAAAAAAAAAAAACTGTCAACATATCAAATAATTATTATTATTGTTAATTATTATGTATTTTTCAATTGATTTGTTATTAATTTAATTTAAGTTTTAATTTTTTAATGAAATTTTAAAATCTATTTAAAAGTTTAACAATTTTAATTAAAAAATTTCCCCCTTTTTAAAAATTATAATATTTAAAGAAAATTTAAAATAATTGAAGACAACAATTAAAAATAATTAATTAGAAATGAATTAAGAATTAAACAAAAACGGTGCATATGAGAGTTAAAGTCTAAAAGTTAAATCATAGAAGGAACATGGTGAAGCTTTGACAGTAAGGGTCCAGACGTCTTAATTCTTCAGTAAAAGGCTGTAAGCATTAGACCTTACTAGCCGATGGTCAGCTTAGTGCACAACTTTGCAATACGTTCTGGGCTGCTCTGATAGAACTTATTACACTATGGTTGTAGCAGGTTGGAATATTTGTAATACCCTGTCTTCTATTTTAAGAACACAGTTTTCTTGTAAAGTTTGGCATTTGACTTTTAATGATTTAACATTTGTGGCGTATCTTTGTACGAATTTCTTTGCTTAAGGTAAATTGACTATCAGAGCCGGCTCGTAGGCAATGGAGAGCCATTACCAATTTAAAACTCCATTACTAATGCAAAAACGCCACTCATGTACAACGGTTATTGTGACTCCTAAATGTCATTTCGGCACAACACTCTAGTACGCAGGGAAGCATCACATTCCATTCAGTCGTGGTAAACCCCATTTCTTTTTTCGTGTGACGTAGTTCGTGTCTTTTTCACTTCAACAAACGGCTTTTTAACTAAGGGAATTTCATCCCGTGAGATTCGATCTGGCGTTCACTTGGCTGACCACTCGGCTGTCCTTGCTAAGGGGGCCCCGAGGGAAGAGTATTTGTGACTCCTAATGGTGTCCAATGCTTCCTACACACCTAAGTGTTGAAATGGGATAACATTCTGGGAATTTTGTTCTAATTTCTGGAATGGAACTTTGTTACCTTCAAGTTTATTTATTCTTATGGTCTGTGATGCATATTTAAGAAGTTAGCAATGGAATGACCTTAATAGCATTTGTTAAAGTCATTTGTTTCTTGTTCAGTCTGTGTGCCCCACCTTGTGCCCCGCCTTCCCTCATCACTTCATACAAGTTTCACGACTTTTCGTTTAGTAATATTTGAGCGAGTAAACTGGATGACAACCAGGCTAACTGATCAACTTATATATGTGCAATTATTATAGTATAGAAGTCAGTAAGCCACGCTATCTGTGAGCGAAACTGTTAATATTTGCAGGCAGAGACTTAAGGTTTTTATCTTTTTTTTTTTTAAATGATCTCCTGTCAGCAATGACGCCATTCGGTGTAGAGGATATCTTTGCTGCCTCTAATAGGTTGTACAGTTGAAGAGCATATACAAAATGTTTTGTTTGGGGCCTACGAATTAAAATATATTGTCGGCGATTCTTTGTCTTTCCTGTATTGCTCTAGAATGTTGCCAAGAGGTTAGATGAGCAATGACTGTATAAACAGCCAGAAAGCAAATTTCACTCTCAGTAAAGTTTCATTTTTTTAAAGAAGGCATAAAGAAGGAGTCTTCAAGATTATGCTACCTCATGCTCCACGTTGTGAGTCTTGCTACCCCACGTAAACATACGTTAAAAATTACATTCGGTTAATTTTCACGTAGTAAATATGTGAGAAAAATATCATTCGTGCCTTCCATTTTTCAAGCCAACCGAAATTGGCACGCAACAGCTTTGAAAAGAACCTTTCGAGAGTAACAAAGGTTGATTCTTCAAACCAAGGCCGACTGTACCGAATATGCGAGTTTCACCGCCCCGGTTCCAGGTCAGCTTCCGCACGAGCTAGTAAACAATCCGTACTAGCTGATGGAATAATATTCTGGCTGCGTTGAATGACATATTCTGGGACAAGAATCGAGATACTCAGTTTTTATCCCAGTCAAGGATGCTTCCATATATATTTCATATGGTTAGGCAGTGCTATGCTACGAGCTTGGGGCAGGGACAGTTCCAGTAGCGAGTGGCGCTGCGATCACGATCGGTCGAGATCGTTGGCGCATTAGCATTGAATTCAATGGGCATGATGTGACACGATCTCGTTTCGAGACGTTGTTACGGCTACGTAAAGCAAATAAAATAATTTTAACAATGAAGAAAGATAATTTATGGTTCCTTTCATCACATAGTAAATTGAGAAAATGTTTACTCCAGTACAAGTATTTTTAAATACGATTTGAAAACAAGGTTAGCAACACGACGCGTCATTCGCATTCTCGCCTACTGATTGCTAGGCAACAACAAGTAACGCAGGCAAGCCATCCAACTTCAGCTGCCCAAAAGCCAAACAAACAAAATAATTGTGAAATATTGAATTAAACACGTTTAATTTTTTTAATTAGTATAAATATAGCAATAGTAAGACTCGTTTAGCCCCACGTGTCTAAAATTAACCACATAACTCACACGAAAAACCGTGGGACTACGTCAACTGTTAAATCGACAGTTGCCGTCTCGTGATTTCGGCAGTTCTATTACTTTCGACAATCAAATCATGACGAGGCGAAAACTTTCGTTGGAACAGTTAAATTAACACGTGTCCGCCTGAAGCGGATGTAAATCTAGGATTAACAAAAAACGTAGTTAATGCATTGACAGTGTTTGTCAGATGCGTGCATGCTTTCCAATCCTACCGCTAGTTTGTGGACATACATAGAACTAACCGGTGCAAAGTAAGGTTCCAAATCAACGTCTTTTTTGTCAACTCCCGATCATTTCGTGAGATTTCTCGTATCCAGACGTTGAGCCTATAGTATTGCACGAATCTTCTTCAAAGGAATTTGTTCTGTTGACAAACGTTTTGAATCCTAGCACGAAACAAGCAATCGGCGCAGCCTTTCCCTTATCACCGCAATACTAATTCCGCGCCGCCGATAACTTTAACTTGCTGCTGGCGCCATCGTGTGAGCGGAACTGGCGGAGCCCCCGGCAATAGCATTGCAAACAGCGCATATTGCCAAACCATATGAAATATATATGGAAGCATCCTTGCCCAGTCGACCCTGTGACAAAAGGGTGAATATGAAAGAGCTACAACACGGAAACTCCCATGTGCTGCAGAAGTGCAGGCATTTATAAGCTCCTGGTGTAACTTAACTTGCAGTTTTCACCACGCCGTGCAATGAGCTGGTGGTTCTAATAAAATACTGATCTCATGCGGTTGCGAATGGGGGAATCATTATGACACCATTTCTCAGCCTTACACTGGTTTCCACTTTAAGTCGTCTTTGGAAATGAAAAAAAAAAATGAAACTTTACTAAGCTGAGGTGGAATTTACTTTCTGGCTGCTTATACAGTCATTGCTCATCTAAGCTCATTATATGAAGTCAAACCAAGCAGTGCTACATAAAAATATATAAACAACGTTTCGAAAATTTTCAATTTTCGTCATCAGGTTAGCCATAAAATTAAAGCATGGCAAAAGCCACTAGTCATCCTACATAAAAAACATAAAAACAATTATTTAAAACGGATAAAAACTACCAATTTCAGATTAGATACACCTTGCGACTTGGTTTTCCAACGGAGCCGGTTGGTTGTGCATTTCAGCTGCCATTTCTGCCTCTTTTGAGGAGAGAAATTGGTGGTTTTTATCCGTTTTAAATAATTGTTTTTATATTTTTTATGTAGGATGACTTAGTGTCTTTTGCCATGCTTTAATTTTATTGATAACCTGATGACGAAAATTGAAAATTTTCGAAACGTTGTTTGTGTATTTTTATGTAGCACTGCTTAGTTTGACTTCATATAATCTGTTACTGTGCTTTTTACACTATTACATCTAACCTCATGGCAACATTCTAGAGTAATACAGGGAAGACAAAGAATCGTCGACAATATATTTGAATTCGTAGGGGGCCGTGATTTGTATACGAAACAATTTGTATATGTTCTTCAACTATACAACCTCTTTCTGCTTGAATCACGTGACCGTAACTGCAGATCAACAAGAAGCAGCGTTAATACGCGGCATGGCCTATTTTCTGAGTTTGATAAATGTTATCAGCAATCAAATTCTGGTTAATACTGATGAGCATATCCTTCTTATCACATCCTTCGCACAAAATGTCCCCACCTTTCTTGACGCCACTACCGACCCATCCCGTACAATAATATTGATGGCCTATCCTCGTCTCAAAACCAGTTGTTGGAGTGGAGTCACGCCGCCAAAACCGTTGCCATAACTACCGATCACCAAGCTGATAAATTGCACTGTTATGTGTCGCTCCGGCAATATTGATGGTGCGCGGGGAGATTGCCTCACAATCCGGCAATGGCGCAGTATATTGGCAAATAATTATCGCGCCACCATGTCGGATGGCTCTAGTGAGTTTATCACGGCCACGCCTTTGAGTCTATTCTTGGAAAATCGAGCCGCCGATCCACCGGAAATTGCGATTTTTAATATTTTTTTTTTTTACTTTTTGATCGTGAGTGGGTAGGTGTTGAGGAGTCTTATTGCTTTCCGTTTTGGGAGTAGGGAAGGTGTAAGGATGGCGTTGTTCTGCGTTTGTAGAGGAAAGAGCTGGTAGGTTTCCACGAATTTGAGACTTGAGGAGCCGCCTATACAAACACGGTTGGGAGGTAGTCGCTAATTCGGCCAATCGCTCGGCCAATCGCTCGTAGACAGTTCCTAACAGCCAATTTTTTTTTATTTCTCCGTGCATACTCAAAGCAAAAATTATTTCGCACACTGTTTGGCCTTCCTGGGTATTTGTGCCTAGTAAATATTTGCTAATGCTGATTACATGCTTAATCACGTAAACGCAGGATTAATAGCACAAAGTATAGGCTCAATTACGTGTGACACTATTCCACAGATGGCCAGCATGATAGTGTTGCATTCCTTGAATGTGAGGAAAAATTAGTTGAGATATAATTGCTATCCTCTTTGCAATTTGGCAGAAGTGGCAACACGATGCAGAACTCAATAGCCAATTCATCTAAACTTACGTGAGGCAACGAAGACCCACTTTGTGAACATTACGAACGCCTCTAACATAAATCATCAACTTAATCCACAACAAGTAGAGGTTTGTAAGGGGTTCCTTGTAACTTGACAACAGTGAGCAACGAAGAGCCGAGCGGATAGCTTCTTAGTTTCTAAGCCAAGAGGGGACACTTCATTGAGTATTGTATCTTACATACACGTACAACTATTCGCTCTGGGTCCCAGGAAGTAAGGAATTGAAACCTCCGAGAAGCAGCAATTGTTGCATCGTTCAAACGTAACCTTATCCGTGGTTTTAGGCGAATATCCCCCTGGTGAACCCCCTCGTAAAATATCCCCGTCAATATCACCCTACGCGCCCCCCCCCCCCCCCCCGGATAATATCCCCCCAGAAAATATCCCCTAATACCAATTTCCCCCCACCCGCAAAATATCCTCCCTTCGAAAATAAAAAGTAAGAACACAGAACAAAATTAAACATACCATTAGGTTAGGTGCGGGAACGATAATCATCCTAAAGTCTCTGCCAATCATAACTACCGGAAACTCATTGCCGTAATATAATAATAATGAAACTTTTCTTATTCAGTATCCACTGGAAAAAACCTCCCCCCTACAGCGGAAAGTGTTTGAAAAAAAGTTGCTAATGTAAAAACCTATCCCCCCCAACTCACTGCCACAAATAAGTGAAAATGCAGCACTCACAATGACATGGTAAATACAACGAAATTATATTTTCGCCCACGAATTGTGGATCTTGTTCACAACAAAAACACTAAAAGTAAAAAAAAAAAGACGGTTGCTGTCGCAATTTGCAGGCTTCATAGCTCCGCCACAGCATCGGAACGTTAGAGCTATGCAACCTGCAAATTGACAAAAATCGTGGTCGAAATTTAAATTACATTGCATTTACTAAGGTAAGTGCTTACCAGTCAGAAGGCATCTTTGCCACACATAATTTCCTGTTCTTTGACGAATATCAGTTCAATCCCAGAGTTCAGTCTGATATGTTTGTGTCAATTATTCCTTTTACTTTTGTTTTCGCATTTTTTACAGACCTCTTTTCCTTTTTTTCAGGGATATAAGAAAATTGTCATCTTAATATTTTCCGACAGTCAGTTTCAAGCATTTACGATTGGTGGAGGGTTTTTGTTCTGTGTATTTTGTTTTGTTCTGCTTTTGTATTTGTTTTTGAATTGGGGTATTTTCCGGGGGATATTGGTATTGAGGGATATTTTCTGGGAGACTGACTGGGGGGATATTGACGGGGAGATATTTTACGGGGGGGGGGGGAAGGCTTTTCATCAGGGGGATATTCGCGTGCTACGTGCTACCTTTTTCGGACCACACAATATCAATATGAAACAAGAAACAGTTTCAGAGTGGTAGAAATGAATAGTTATTTTCCCCCAAATATCTCAGCCCTACACACCCGTCCAGTAATTCCTTTAATCCCTGCGACATGCTCCTTCTCCTTAGCTCGATGTCATGCGCGAATTTACGTAAAAATTTACGTGAAGCATTTCATTAGGAATCCAAAAATTATTGCTACGAGACGAACCCAGTAATACCAACCAACAGAGCATCCGATGGTCCAGTCCGGACCTAGAAAACATCGTTGGGGGTGCTGATGGTAAATTTTATGAACCCTCACCTACAAACTCGGGGTTAAAGTTTTTAAAGAAATTCGTTGGACTTAATTACTGGTTTATTATTTTTTTTCAAATTGTCATTTGTTTTAAAATATGGTGACTTGGTCTATTTAATTAAGAAAATGAAACCAACAAATTCTCCGTCAATTAAAGACAATCGTAGAAGTTCCTACAGGTGAAAAAAATAAGTCGAGTGAAATAAGGCAACTTGAAACAGCGGTAAATTTAGTGTCACATCTGAGCAATAAAGAAATTAAGAATATACTGGAATTAATTGTTAAGAAATTAGACGGCTTGAAAAAACTTGACGAACTAGTAGAAATTAAGTCAGAAATGCAAGCTATGTCAACTGCCATGACGTACATGAGTGATGAAATAAAATATATTAGGGATGAAAATGAAAAGATGAGAATTAGAATTAAGGAACTGGAAACTTGTTGAAAATAATTCACAGCAAGAAAGACAAAAAAAATTCGAAGAACGTCTATACCAACTGAATCTGAATGTGCATGAAAAAGAACAATATCACCGAAACAGGAATGTTGAAATTAAAGGATCGGATATGACGCCAAATGAAAGTGTACCATTCCTTGGTACAAGACCGGCCCAAATTTTTGGTATAGACTTATTATCGACAGAAATTAGTGGAAAAATCTCACTGCATCCCAAATAAAGACAAAAAACAAAAGTAGTACTTTAATTATACAGTTTAAATTTCGAGAAGCCAGAGATGCGTGGTTAAGAACCAAAAAAACGAACAGTAACCAATGATATGATCTTCGGAAATTCCAATGGCAAACAGATTTTCATCAATGAAAACATGTCGCCGTCTACTGGGAACTGTTCTGGAAGACAAAAAACATTGCAGCTGTCAACAGCATCAAATTCGTACGGTTTATGAACGGGAAAGAGATGATGAGAAAATATGGAAATGATGATCCTAACTGGATCAGATCTGAAAATATCTGAAACAGATAAATGTTTTAAAAATCCTCTCCAGTACAGAGTTTGTAAATGATAGTCTATCAGATGATTATGTTTTCGACTTGAATAGTGAGTTTATAAACTCTGGAAATCTGAAAATTATACGCTTAAACATCCGTAAGCTGGCGAAAAAATTGGGATGAATTGGCTTTCACACTTGAAAAACCTAGTATTAAATGGGACATAATTATTTTAACAGAAATCAATATTAAAAATACTGAACGATATCTTTATAAGCTACATGGGTGTGATAATGTTTTTCTTACTAGAGAAGAAACGAGCAGGGGTGGTGGCCTATATGTTTTTGTTGAGGAGGAATTTGATTGTACTTGTGATGGTTTTAAGTGTGACGTTAATGACGGAATTCTGAATATCTCTTCATCTTCCTGAAACGGATCCTTTAATTCTGGATATTTATAGGCAGCCTAAAGCTAAAATATTTATAGGCAGCCTAAATTTATTAGTGAACTCAAAATCATATTAAGGGGCATCGACAATAATTTTGATAATTTTGTAGTTATGGGTGACATTAATATTGATATACTAAAAAATAGTAAAAAAAGAAGACAAGAGCTGTAGAGAAAAGTATGAAAATCTAATTGCATCTATGGAGTTGGATATGAAAATTAATTCTCCTATCAGGGTAGAAATTGTAAGTGGCGTCCTGCAAGAATCTTGTATTGACCATTGATGTGCAAGAACTGAAGGGTTATCAAATGGTTACCCTTGGATGAAAAAATCTCTGGCCATTACTTTACATGTATAAATATAAAAATAGTAAATATTAGTGCAAATAAGAATCACAGTGATAATATTGACAAAAGTATCATAAATGAAACTCAAGTAATTAAACATATGCATAAGATTGACTGGAGATACCTGGATGAAATTACGGACATGAATGAAGCCTACAATTCTGTCAATGACAAAATTAAAGAAATTTATGAGGTGAACAGTCTTAAAGATGATACAGAAAAAACAAAATTCAGCAAAGATGGAAATAACAAGAGTAATGGACGTAAGCCCTGGATATCAGAGAATCTAATAAAAAAAAATGACGATAAAAATATGTTATGGAAAAATGTTCTTAAGAATAAAAATGAAGAGACAGTTGATATGTACAGGACAGCTAAAAAATGAATCAGAAAATTAGGCAATGATTCGAGGAAAATTTGGAACAAGGTAAACGATTTGACAGGCCGCAACAGAAAATTAAACAATGATGATGACGCAAATTTCCGTTAAAAGATAATAAAAGGCACGAAAATTTGCTTTGTTTTTAGGATCGTTCGAATTGTTAGACTTAACACGGACTCAAGGATGTTGGGGAGGTTTTGGGGAAAATGCATAATTCATCAGGTTAAGTTATGAAAGTGAGTATTGTTTAGTAAATCAATGACCGCTCCGCGGTTCTTATGTAAGCCTCAGCATGAACTTCCATGCTAAACGTCAAACTTTGAACTCCTATAGTTTCGCCCAAAATTGACATAGACCAACGAAATTCGGTATTTGGGGTCGTGTCATAACTATCTCACCGCATTACAAATTTTAATGACAACAATTCAACCGTTTGGCGTCCACAGCATGGCCATTTCTTGTTGTTGTTGTTGTTGTTGTTGTTGTTGGGACTCTTTGCCCTCACCTGGAGCTCGAACCACTAAACCGATTTTCAAGTTCTATATAGCTTAAAACGTAGGTAGGGACAAGGCCTACGGCCTTTTGCGGCTATTTTAATGCAACTACAATATTCATGACACGGAAAGCCAAACGGGCTAGAACGTTTGCTCTCACCGAGAGATCGAAATAACGAACCGATTTTCAATTTTTATAGTTTAAAATGTAAGTTTTAACACCGACTAGCGCCTCTTGAATACGATTTTGATGTGACTAAAGTTTTCTCGTCGGCAGAGCAAATATTATTGTAGAGCACTGGACAGAAATCATTAATGTTGTTGTTATGACTCTTTACTCTCACCTGGAGATCGAACCACTGAACCGATCTTCAAATTCTATAGCTTAAAACGTAGGTATGGACAAGGCCGAGGGCCTTTCGTGTGCTATTTTAATGTAACTACAATATTCTTGACACGGAAAGCCAAATGGGATAGAACTTTTGCTCTCACATAGAGGTCGAACCAATGAACTGATTTTCAATTTGTATAGCTTAAAATGTAGGTATGAACACCGACCAGGGCCCTTTGAACACGATTTAGATATGCCTGCCGTATTCTCGTCAGTAGTTCAATTTTAGAGCACTGGGTAGAAGTGGAGTCACAAATTTCAACAAATCAAGCTAAAAACATGAAATTTGGTGCACAAGTCTTTCTTAACATTAAAAATCGAACCAACCATGGACCTCCATGAAATACCCCCAAGTACCTTCAGCACCTTCCCGTCCGTGCCCATTCACAGGGGCTTGGGCAACAAATTCTTACAGATCAAGTTAAAAACATGAAATTTGGTGTACAAGTCATTATTAGCAGCATAAAACGAATCAGCCATGGAACCCTCATGAAATACCCCCAAAGGGGCCCCAGCGACCCCCTGTGCCTGCTCATTGAGGTTTGACCCACAAATTTTTGCAAATCGTGCTAAAAGCTTGAAAATTGGTACACAAGTCATTCTTAGCAGTAGAAGTTGAACAAGCCATGGAATCCCCATGAAATACCCCCAAAGGGCCCCCAGCTCCCTCCTTTGCCCCCCTCATTGGTCATCGATGCTTCATGAGGTGCAAAGGAGGAGCAGGGGATGCTGGGGGTGGCTTTGGTTGTATTGGATGGGTATCCATGGCTGGTTCAATTTCTACTACTAGGAATGATTGTTGTATCAAAATTCATAGTACCAAAATTCATAGTTTTATGTTTTTTAAGGCTTACATCCGTATTTTATACGCTTAAGCGTTTTTTAATACTAATAGTGAATTTTTTTTGTATATTTAACCTGAAAATCCGCTTAAGAATATAGAGAATTGTGTTTACCTTGGCAGGTAGCTGGTACTCTTGGCTGCATCGATAGTCAAGGACTTAACAACTGTACCATGAGGCTCGATATTTGTAATCTGGACTGCACCGTTGAGATCGGTTGGCCGGCCTGGTCTTCTTGTTCACAGGTGGCCTTAAGTAGTGATTTTAGCTATGTCAATGTACCTTAATTATATCTAGTTATTAGTATTTTTCCAATCCCTTGGGGTCGTTATTATATTTCCTCGTCGTTTTTTCGTGCAGGCGTGCTCGCTTATTATGTAAAAGCTATTTAAGCAACTGTTTAATAAAGTCACTTTTCGACGGCTGGTCCTGACCAGCAAACATCTCTTGCCTTGGACAGCCTTATTGCCTGGGGGAATTGGTTGGAGCTAAATGTTAGGGCTAGTTTAGGCCAACGTAAGGGAAAAGGGGGATGATGTAGGGTTAAGAGGAAACCTAAACTAAACCTAACGGCCATAGGCCTATTCGCAGTACTTAAAATTTTTATTAAAATGATTTAGTTTGAGTGCTTAGTCTTTGGGTCAGTTGTCACTAATCAATTATTGTCTTTGTTTTCAGCCTGCCATCCTACGCCAGTGCTGTCTGTGGGCCCCAAATGAACCTAATTCCTCCTTAGAGTTTTGCCGCCATAAATCATGCAATTCTTTTTCGTAAATGTAATACTCTGGGTCTAAGAGGAAAAATCTTAAACAATATTAGAAATTACATGGAAAACAGAATCCCTATTGCAAAAATTAAAGATGAATTTAGTAATATGGCAAATGTAAATACTGGTGTTCCCCAAGGTTCTGTGCTTGGTCCACTCTTATTTTTAATATACATTAACGATATCGAGGACGCTTTGAATAACGGCTGTCTGTTTGTATGCTGATGACATCATTTTAATATAAAAAGGAGAATATTGAGGAAATCCAGGCAAACCTCCAGGAGGATTTCGACAATATTAACGATTGGTTTGTCCTAAATGAAGTATTTATTAGCGAATCCAAGACATATTTGATCTCTATTATGAATCCACATCGTAAATCAGAATCGAACTCTGATATTTTTATTCGTAAAAATCGTACTGTAATCGTACAAATTGTATTAACACTTGTATAAAACTTAACGGAGTCAGTGAAGTGAAATATTTGGGCTTTACTCTGGATAGTAAATGAAATTACAACAAACATATTAACACTCTCATTATTAAATTAAGAAAAACAATGCCAAGTCTATATAAAACCAAGAAGAAAAACAAACAAACTAAAAATTTACTATGCTTGGATTGAATCTGTTCTGAGGTATGGTATTGAAGTCTATGGATTCGCATCAAGCTTTGCATTATCTAAACTTCAAAAAGCACAAATTAAAATCATTTAGATACTTTTTAGAAGTAAAATTTGTAAAAACACTAATGAATTATTCACTATTATTAAAATTTTAAAAATTACTTATAATTTAGAGATTATGTTGCGACCCTCAACAACTACTACAGCCATAAGTTTAAAACTAACGATAAATTTAAAGCCTTAAACTTTAGGAAAAGCACTTACCGGTACACAGTACCATTCGCAAAAAATGTGGATGGCGAGCGTAACAGAAAATACACTGTACCAAAACTTTTTAACAGCTTGCCTGAATAATTACTTAATGCTGAAAAATTAAAGGAATTGAAAGGGACGCTAAAAGCACACGTGTACCTTAAAAATATCTTAATATGAACTTTCATTTTTTCTTCTCCTTTCACGTAAACCTTTGTACCTTTTTTTGCTGTGGTTATCAATTTATATATCCTTGATCCACTCTGTGTTTAACTTGTATTTAAGTTACTGCCTTATACTTTCTCACCATATTAGGATTACTATTCAGTTTCTTTTTCACTTATGTGAAATATTGTATAAATATTATTAAATATAGAGTATTGTAGACTGATACAAGTTTGACATAACAAACTTCGAGTCATTATGCAATAAACTATCATTCACTCAAAAAAGTACTTTTAAATATTTAAAAAATAATTACAGGCATATACAGCTAAAATATTAAAAAGATAATATATGAATTATGTATTCTGCTTACACAATTTTTCAAATGAAATAAAAAAAGTAAGGACACTGTTAGCTTATTATTACCAGTTTAATATTGCTGGAATGATTAACTCACAAATTTAGTTTTCGTTACAATGATTGCTTGGGAGCTTTGACGTCAACAAATGCACTGGAATACGACGAAAAATAGAAGATAAATACACTTTTGAAGGTGATAAAATACATAATTGGTGAACAAGGATATACACTGTCAAAAAGAAATCTTTGTTTTAGGCCTGATTGGTTTTACCCCCTGCACCCCCCCAGTCGGCCTGGCACTCCTGGTGCTACAGTGTTTTGTTTATTTAAACAAAACGTTCTAGTCTACGTGAGAAGGTCGTGTTGGAGGCTTGTGACTTCGATTGCACACCGTAGATAGTGTAGAATTTCTATCTGATTGTCCGGTGTTTGTTTCAGCCAAACAGATGAGTGCACACGTTTTTTTTACGAGAGATTAGCTTGTACATTAGAGCCTTTTTTTTTTCAAGTGGGCTGTCAATCACACGTGAATGTTGAATTTAAATTACTGTAGAAACGACATAAAATGCGGTATACAGAGAAACAGAATTTCAAAATATGCTCTGTAGACATGAACTATAGTAGCGCCAGGAAGAAGTGACATCTCGAAACAATGCCGCTTACTGGTTATCATTCGATGACACTGCTTGCATTTCTCACCACGGTGCTTGTGTCGCTGCTGCAAATCTTCTGTTCAATAGAGTAAGATGAATTGGATAATGAAAAGGGTTGGAGGAAGACGGGAGTTGGAATATGAAGGAAACAGTCGAGAAACAATATAGAAAAGATCCATATCGAAAGTATCAAGAGTTAAGAAAATTTAAGGAATCCCGACCGAAATAATACCACCTATACTGGTAACAATCTAATTTGGGTTCAATATGACACATATTTGTCATCAAGTACGTATATCTAGGGGTCTGCTTTCAAGTTTAGCCAAACTTTGTGAAAGTTTATGGTGCCAACCCAACCCTCTATTCACTTTTTGTTTCATTCAGATGGAGTAAGGAAACAGCATGTTGGAAAGCGAAACAAGAGTTAATATCTGAATTATTTATCCCTGCATGCTAAGTGTCACGGCCGTAGTAAGATTAGGTATTCTAGATTGCACCACCTGTAATTAAGCCTATATTTTCTTGCATTACGCGTATATTGTTATTGTTTAATTTGTATTAGTGAGTATTAATTCACTAAATAAAAGTATAACAAAACCTAACTGTAGGTCAAATATTCAAAGTAAATTAGTCCTAAGACAAGGAGTGATCGTAAAATAACTAAAACCCATGACTTTATCTATAGGTTAGATTTGGATTGGTATTAATTCTTTCCGTCTCATGTCCACAAGGAAGGTTCGTGGAGTTAGAAGGTCTCCTACACTTATCCAGTCCTTGCCGTTTCATTTCTCCAACGTGTTAAACAAGGAGATAGCGGCATTTGAATTTCAACTACTGTGGCAGTGGATTGAGATGGTTACTGGTCAGTTGCTGATCACTGGTCGTTTACTTCAGAGACAACATGAGAAACATTGTCATATTCGCCACTATCCCCAGATTGTCCAGCCTATTGCCAATGCCATCTCCAGTCTCTTACTCTGTCACACCATTCATCTAACTTGAAAGAGGAGGCTTTTATCGATTCCGTTTGCATTACCTGATTTACTCTTTCTTATCCATTTGTTTCAACTATCCCTTTTCCACATGTAAGCCTCCACCAGTGCAAGGCTTGCTCTGCTGTCTCACCAACGATTTTATAGGGTGATTTGATGGATTTATCTTCCACTTGTTCGTTCGTTCTTGAGCATTTTCATTAGCCCTTAGGTCACAACTCTTCTGGTTTAGCAAAGGGAACACGCCACTTATTTTTGAGATATGTCCCTCAACTCCAGCATGGAGGTGGTGCTCACATTATAACTCCCATATCTTTAGTAGGTTGTGTGAACCAGACTGCCTGAGACTGTCGTGCAGATTAGGCTTTTTGAATGACTCTCTAAGTCAGAATTAGGTTGAACTATTTGTTTATTATTAATATTTTTGGATGCCTCATTGGAATTCTACCCGTTTTTACGACGTTCAAGGCACCGTAATGCCACACTAACGCCAAATTAGCATCCCATCTAGAAATGTCAACGTTTGCTGGCTGTTGATGAATGCACATCACTTTGAACCCTTCCTCTTCTGAAAAAATGTCTACCTTTTCAGAATTTCGGGAGCATCTCAGGCAGAATATTTGTCTTTTTGACGTACTTACCAATAAACTTTGTTGCTTTACAACTTCCTTATTTTTTAAAATACCGAATCCTTCTTGGAAATAATTTTCGCTTTCCTGTCCTGCGTACCACAGAATACCACAGAACTTTCATGCTTCCACTATCTGCATTACTGCTATAAGTACACTTTTAAGCTTTCTTAAGGTATTTAGCGAGCATGATGTATCTTCCAAGTTTGTTAGCACCATCTATTTGACTCATCTATTTGGCCCTCAGGATATCTGTTCCTCTTCGAGTCTCCCAGTCCCTTTCCCTCCCACGAATCATGGCAATCGCAGCTCCATCAGCCTTGGCCCTGCGGCCATTATAAACGAGCGACCCCTTCGTCGTTTGCCGCGCATATTTATCAGTCTAGCTTCGTTTCATTGGTGAGAGGACTAGACCAATTGCCTGACCTCGGTCATTTATTATTGGGTACCAAATCTATGCAACAAAACCTTCGCTCGATCGTCCAACCAGCCCCAATCCATCACCAAAGAACATGGGATAGAAAAAAGAAGCATGAGACCAACGAACGTCCACCCTCTCGGACAAATGACCTCGTCTTCTTTCTTTTTTTTTACGGGTAACTTTGTGAGAAATCTTGCTGTAAGTTAGTTGGAAGACGAGGTAGAGCGTGATGTACAGGCGGGAATTTACCTCTTGGATCAAATCACAGTGATGTAAAAAATGAGTAAAATTAAACAATTAGAATTGTAATTACACTGTGGAGAGCATTGCAAATCGCCAAGATAATAACCTTGAAATTCTAAGCTGTTTAAATACTGGAGGGAAAACACATGATGTGTGACTTGCACTTTTAACCCAAAGCCCTTGAAAATTATGTCCTTAACTACCGTGGAAGTACGGAAGTACTCATTTGGAACGTATCATTAAACTAGCTTTTATTATACGTCAGTTTACACTTTTCCCTATGCTGGAAGTCCACATATAAGTTTTCATTTCGTAATTTTAAAAATGAAAAAAGTAATGCGAAGGTATTCCATTTAAAAATTACAATCCTTGCTGACCTTCCTGTTTATTAATGGAATCATCTTTCAACCACAGGTAAGTGGGAATTAGTCCTTAATGGATGAAGCTTTATTTGTAATGCATGTACTTTATTCCAAGCACAGTTTTGCAGCGAGTTCACAAGTCTTCATACGTTCAACTCATGTTTCAACGGTCTATGGCTGAGAGTTGGTGGATTAGTATAGGCTTCCCACTAAATCAAGAAACAACAGGTTGGAAACACAAATAACCTAATCAGTATAGACTAAATTTTAAAATCAATTTGTGGAAAAACCTGCTAAATACTGTAACAATAAAACGCTTCAGAGTCTGGAAGTATGTGCAGGAAGTAGACGTCTGTAAAACGACATCTACAAACTGCTAATGAATTTTAGTCTAGGAAATTTGGCAAGGTTACTTATGATATTCTGGTGGATTATGCAGAAAAGAACAAGGATGCACTAACACTG
The DNA here is from genome assembly GCA_023313725.1 of Lithobius niger. Classification (NCBI taxonomy): domain Eukaryota; kingdom Metazoa; phylum Arthropoda; class Chilopoda; order Lithobiomorpha; family Lithobiidae; genus Lithobius; species Lithobius niger. Next base: position 83,801 of record JAHWFP010036804.1, read on the forward strand.
CATTAGTAATTCGACGTGTCTTATGGTAGCGTAAAAAAGTGTGCAGTTGATGTATGCAGTTGGAACGGAAGACATACCAACAGGACGCTACTAAAAATGTCAGAATGCGTGGTGTACTGAACAACATCTATATTTGCACATTATATTTTTTTTTAAATCGTCTCGTAACTTTTGCAACTACAATACGGCAAGTGAGCCAGAATGTTGTGTGCGACGATGCAATTACTGACCAAATAAGTTTTCATCGGACGCTGATATCGATTTTGTTACAAAAAATAAACTGAAAACTTCGTTGCTATACAGTTTTTCGTCCTCCTTGTTCTTGTTCATCAGACTTTTACATTTATTAAATCTACGAAAACCATATTTTCAGTAAATTCAGCAGTTAATTTGGGGGGGGGGATACATAAAGTTGACTACTTTTAATTTATTTACACTTTTTAGGTGTATTAACAAAAGTTAAAATAACCTCGCGAAAATTGTGACAAAGTCCACATTGAATAAAACACTGCAATTTCGTGTGGCCTTTTTTTGTTAAGCTTTACTGCCTAATTTTATTTTATGTATAAAGAATATTTTTATAACAATCATTGGAATGTTTGTTACTATATACTAGAAATGTGCGTATATAGTCAATGGAATGGAGCCATTTGCCTTCAGCCACCATACGGCAGCATAGTTGGAGAATCTGGACTGCTCGCACAAAATTAATTATTTCGCCATTGTTTTGATATTACGCCTCTGTAAGAAAAACTAATGATTCCGACGTTTATAGAATAACTAAAACATGAAGCATGCAAGAGCTGATAAATGCACAATTCATTCAGCCTTTTTTCCAAGGGATACATGCACCACATTTTATTCGAATCGGTTCATACTTTTGGACATAACAGCGGAAGTGATCAACAGACGGACAGGGAGACAGAGTAGGACTGACGTGGTCAAAGGTCACGAGGGAAATTTTACCCAAGGGTCCCGAACCCCATGTTGTGAAATATGTCAATTAGGACTAGCAAAACACAAAAAACCTGGGTCATTGATGGGCCTACCCTTTTACCCCTCACAAATATGTATCATCGCACAAGTAAGGAAGGGAGAGGAATGTTTTCTTCTGACTCGAACTCTGTTTTCGAGAAAGAGTTGCATTAATATCGTGAAACAGTATCATATGATACATGTAGCCCTACTCAATAAAAACGACTTATTTTACTAGCATGTTATAAACCTCACAGTCTAAGACCAGGCCGCTCTGGAATATCTTGACAAATGAAGGAGATGATTTCTTTTTTTTTTAATCATTATTTGTAATTTTAAATCTGTGGGAAAAACTAATATCGAACCAATGAAACTTACGTGAGTCTTCCTGTTACAGATTTAAAAAAAATCGGTCAGAGGCCAGTTGAAGCCAGGAGGAATATCCCTCTCTCCCCTCCCTGGCGAGTCCGCCACTGTAAAAACAGGACATCGTTCGCTTTGCTCACTCGTTCAATTACAAACAACACCACAAATAAGCATAATAAAATATTGTAGGCTAATGTATCGCACCCGAAAAGCAGTGAAGCTAGCGCAATAATTAATAACAAAGTCTATGTGCATCGAATTCAATGTACTGTCCAGATTCCAGCATCAAAATTCGGTGGTCCATCCAGATTCCCACCAAAGGTAAGTGACGACTGGGCTTTGTATCGTTCTTCGCGGTAAGAGATTAGCCATCTCAATGTCTACGTATAGTCTGTAACCGACCACAATATTGAAGAGCTTACTAGCCGAAATGCGCAGTTACACGCCGTTATTCATTGCACATTTTCGTATTAGCGCGCACCTTTACAGTGACACAATTAACAGTTCGTGTACTATGCGACGGTTTTGCATTTAAAGATCTCGTTAGAGGTTAAATTTGTTTAACTCGAGATATCTTATTCTGTTTAGCAAATATCCTTTTGTCTTTCTACACTGCAAGTCACCCAATCGTATAAATGTTGATTGGACTCGTACATATCTTACAATTCATCAAAAAATCATAGTTAAAGAGATGTTACGATCTACAGGCTTGAAAAACAAATGAGAGGGTTCCGAGATGATGTACATAAAGAGTTAATTCAGTTAATTCAAATTTTAGTGGATACAGACATTTTAAAAATAAAAAAAGCAACAGTAACTTATTATTGTTACAAGCTGTAGGATTTCACAAGAGTCGCAGGTGTCACGGCAAGTCTCTTTTTGTTCTTCATTCGACAAAGGTTTGATGTTGTGTGGGAATATTTTAAATTTTTTTGCCAGATAAAGCATAGGCTAACTAAGAAAGACAGTGTAGAGTGAGTGCACGGAATTGGCACCATTTTTATTCTTTTTTAGACACAACTACAACGTACAGAAATCTGCAGCTAACCTACTCCAAAAAGGTCTCTAGTTTCATTCACATCAGGTCGCACGAACGTGAACGTTTGATAAATGTTTTATAAAAACTTACGGTTTTAAATATTCGGCTGCAGCCTGACCCAAACCCAAAAACTGTATATTCCTTGCAGACTTATAGAGTGCATTAGTGTTATTTTTGTCGGTTTATCGTTGGAAAATGGTACCGTATTTTCATTCCATGGAATACATCCCTGTGTTTTTATAAAAGTTACGTTTTCAACCAAGCATGGCTGATCGTTGCTCTTCGAGTCATCTTTATCAACACCAAGAGATTAAAGTCTGTTATTCCTACAGTAGGTAAAGAAAAGATACAAAATAAAATTGGCAGAATAACAATGATCGTTCTTCATTGTCGTTCAGATAAAAAAAAATATAAATCAAACCGAGTTGGAAGGCGTGAGCAAGAGAAGAATAGACAGTAACACGAGCATCTAAGTTCAACATCACTGTGGAATATTTTCTCACAGGATCCTTCTTGATCGTTTAAATGTTGATTGGATTCGTACACATCCTAAAATTCATCAGAAATTCATAGGTAACCATGGTACTCAGTCATGAATAACAATATGTAAATAAATACAAATCAAGTCAAGTTTAGAAATTGGATAAAACATAAAAAATACATGAGAACCTATTTCCGTTGCTTTTTGGACTTAAATGGCAGACTGTCTGAGTGAGCATTGAATCCTCGGCCTTTGCGACCAACTGCCGAAACTCTACCGCTAAGCCACACTGACACTGCCAAAACGAAACGGCCATTGGCAGCATTTAACACGCACACATATACATATAAGAAATCATTTTTCATTCGCTACTGAAAGGACGCTCGTTGCCCACCATACAGCAAGTGTGAGCTAAAAGAACACAATACATCGTGAAATAAAAAAAAAAGAGGACTGAAAGCCCAATTGGCTGGGTAAGTGGTAAATAAATACAGATGCAAACTTATTTCCGTTGCCGTTTGGACTTAAATGCCCCACCACTAAGCCATACTGACACGGTGCCAAATTTATAAAATCCATTTTTTTTCTTAGCAACTACGATATGGAATAGCCGAAAATCCAGTTTTTCGATCCCATTTTTTTTTTTTTGGCTTTAGTTCCGTTTTAAGGCAGCACTCAAAACACACTTTACTGATACGTACATTTATTGTTCATTGTTGCATTATTGAACTACAAAAAAAATCCTAAATTCTGCCCTTAAATAGTATTAAGGTTGATAGGTAACTTTAAATGTACGCTTCCCCCAACACCCAAACCAGCAAAAGGCACGATACACGGTTAAACAACAGCCGTCTGCAAAATTTCACCTTTATTCACTGTATGGAAATTTTTTTTTTCATTAAAGAGTAGTAACTAGTGGCAGTAGCAAGCAATTAGTCAAAAATCAACGTTATTCACATCGTTTTTCTACAAGAAAGCATTAATAGTGGGGTGATAGCGACTAAAATAGGATGCCTTCTCCATTTTAGTGAGGAAAGCACTTCACAGACAAAAATTTGGCACAGACGAAAAGTTGTGTATACTGATGAAACCTGGATATAGGGCCAACTGATTTTCTAAAACCGGAAGTGAAACCGGAAGTGCCTATTTTTAGCCGTGAGCCAAACAAAAAAAATAGCTTGACCAGTCTTCATCAACGGAAAAATTTTTTTTTGAAAATGTGGCGCATCATACCTTAATACCACTCTTCACATTTCTGGAAATGACAGTCCTGAGTTAAAGGCAGCTTAAGAGCTCAAACGAAGGTCAAAAGATCAAATTTTGGAAGAAAATTCACAAATTTTGGTATTTCGTGGTAAACCGTTGCTTTTACAAAAAATTCGTTTCGCAACATAATTCAAGGATATCGAATTTAGATCTTTTTTGTCTCCATAAAAAATTCGCCAGGTTCAATGGTTTGGTTAGAAATTGTGAGAAATTGTCGTGTAATCAGCAAATTTGGAGTACATGCAGCAAGTAAACACCCATTATGATCGTCAGCACGGCTATAACAATTGATGACTCGTTGTTCGAACGATGTTGTTTAACAATCGGATAAACTGTGATGCAAGCCCCTAGTAAAACGGGCGTAGCTCGGTCCCTAACAGTGATAGACCCTTTTAATTACCCTTGATACAAAGAGGACATTCCCACCTTCTATTAACCTAATTGGAAGTCTAATATGTCAATTAGAAGCATCACAACAGAAGTTTAAAGTTGATAATGAGCGAATTATCAAATTGCGAACCATGCCAAACATTCACCGGGTGTAAAAATAATTCTCCTGGCTGCCACTACGTGCGCCCTATTCGAGTATGTTAGTACTACAAAACCAGTTTCAAGGCACTTAACCTCAGGCAACCGAGGTGAAGGGGATGGAGTATCTGTTCCCACGAAGCTAGGTGGGGGGAGAATTTGAGTGGTGACTCTTATACAGACCCATCCTAAAAAATGTGCTTAATTCTGTCCCTAGCAAAGATAGCTCCTTTCAATTATCCTTGATTCAACGAACACATTCCCACCTTACGGCTGAATCAAACTGGAGCCATCCATCTGAATTAGAAGTTGGAAAATTCAGACATCCACAGGCATTAAATAAGTCAAAATGGCCAAAAATGACCGTTTTTCACGAAACCTTCATAGATAACGAAAAATGATGTAGGACCTATATTGTAGACCACATTATTTCGAACAACTTTTATCTAAATGTTTTTATTGTGTACTACAAACGGTTCTTTGCGTAATAGGCTAAAATGGAAACAATATACACCAAAAATTGGGTGCCATTTTGGCCATCATGTTTAATGCTCAAGGATTTTAGCTTGGCAAACTTCTGAATCTTAAAGTGAACACGTCAGTTTGAGTAAGTTCCGGTAATAAAATGCTTTACACCCCTACGTGCAAGGTTCCCTCAAAAAATGGCCGAATTCCCCTAAAGTATTTCACTGGCTACGAGCCAAAACATCTACCTACAGCCTAGCTAATTTTGAGAAAACTTTGTTTAAAGACAAAAAAAATCCCCCAAATCGATTTATTGAGGTCACTAAATGAAACTGCCTTCAAAATTATCATTGATTGAACTCAAAACTGTGGCAAAAATATTTTTTTTTCAAATTCACTAACTTTGACCTAGAAACTGCAGTTAGAATAAATTTGCTCTAAAGGATTGTGCTTCAGAAATTCAGGCAACGATGTTCTAAGTAACTTATTGACAGTATTAATGATCTTTATTAGAATTTTTGTACCTAATATAAAGGCTCGGTCGATACCGATATTGGTATCGTTATCAGCACGATACTAGCGGTATTGGTATCGGTCGGTATCGGCTACCTACTTGGTCAAATGTTGGTTTTTGCGATATCTTCGCCAAAACTTGTCCGTTTTTGATGTTCCAATACACCATTTTAACCGTTTTTTCGAGAGCTTTCCAATGGTGCTAATTTCAGAGCCATAGCTTCAGTCGTTCAAAAATTATTTAACAAAAACCAAAAATAGGTTTCAAAAAGCGCACTTTAGTACAAGATGCGTGTTCATAAAGCTTTGAGACTCGGAATTTTTTATCAAATTTTGTTTCTGAACATGGAAGAAACATTAACTTTACTGAAAGTAATGCATTGAAGTATCGGCATTGGTATCGGTGATGTAGCATCGGACCGTATCGGTATCGAATCAGATCGGCAAAATTGGTATCGGCCGAGCCTTACCTAACATACAGTTTTGGTCATACCTAGGATTTAAAAAAAATTGACTTAAAAAAATTAATAACGTAGCATAATGATGACTGTGAGACTAATGACTCACTTTGTTTCGTGAGTAAGCCGTCAAAGTATGGCTGTTCGTCAGCTACTATCCATTTCTTGACTCAATGTAGTCTTTTTTTCTTATCTTTAGCAATACCTATTGGTTTTCGATAGGCTAATGGTAATTTTGACCTCTCCAGGTCACAAGCTATGCTCGTTTTCTTGTAGTAAACAATCATCCTGTTCCTTTCTGATGAAATTTCTTCATGGAAAGTAAATTTCCCGTCGCTGCAGTTTTCCCGAATCTGAGCCAACGCATTGAATGCTCTGGAAGACCCAATTTAATAATGCACTTCTTCCCATCGATAAAATCCTTTTCGCCTTTCTCTTCAACTATGTAAGTAAACTTTTTTCGTACATGACGTATGATACGGGTAAATTGTGGAGTGCTTGGATTCACATTCCATGAAAGAATTGCTAACCTAAAAATAATTATGATTAAATAATTCAAAATTCGGATTACAGCAAGCAGTGATAAACATGGAACACACACGTAGCACAGTAAAGAATTGCATTCTTTATTCCTTTTTCGCTTCCATTAACCAAATCCAAAAAGACGTAGCAAAGTCACTGACACGTTCTACCGTCTTCGTCTTCGGACAACATGCAGCAATGTCCTCGGATAGTCAAAGTTCAAATGGTTCAAAGGGTTTTGTAGCGAGCGTTAACCGCTTGTGGTCATCTGCACGACGAAGCCCTAAGACATGTTTAGAACAATGAGGTTAAACATGCTGACCTTTCAAAGATAAACTCTGTCTGCAGTGAAACGTTTTGGATCAGTAAGCTCCTACTCCAACTCAAACGGTGCACATACCACTTCTTTGACATATTTCTTTTTGTCATCTTCTTGGTTTGACGTGCCTGTACTTTAGGCCACAAGTACGATTCATGATTATTTCGTTCATCTACCTGATATGATAGTCGCCGTCTCATCCCTAAACTCGCAGTTACCACCATGGTCCTTGCTGAGTTCATGAAATGCAAGTTTGAAGCTTGGGTTGAAGACATCTCTGTACTTGTTCTGGCTAACATGTTTTAAATTAGCTGGCAAATATTTAGTATACAAGCTGTTTATTCCTGGAATATTCAGATAGCTCTCTAAATATTCTTGTTTCGAATCTGATCGGCAACATCTACTCGAGGAAAATGATTGATGTGATCCTTTACTAGCTGTGTGGATGAATCGGAGACTTTATCATTCACCTTTTGCTTGCAGAAGGCAAAACACCACAATGGTGACATTTTTAATACCGAATTTAACTTCTGTTACGAGATGTCGAGCATGTTTAGTAAAAATTCTTTACATTCTCTCTGCCAATCACTGTTACCAAAGTAGCACGTACATAGGAAAATTTTCAAAAAATTGCTGTGCAGTACTCCTTTTTGCTCTCTTTATTATACAACTTATTAAAGAGGTCTAGAGTAGGAATGATTTGCTGCTTCCTTAAAAGGACCATAAAATTTTGAAGCCTCTCTGGTTACTACAATGCTACCACTAAGGTCAGCTTAGATTGAAACTGTGGTTAGTGCAATGACGAACACGGCTTCAATCTAAGTTGGCCTTGCCTAACACAAACTTATAGTTACGTATTACAGCAAGAGCTAGTAAGTCAAAAAATATTCCCTGATTGATGCTGCCATCTACCGGGAAGTAAAGAAATCAAAAGGACATAAAACATTATTACTCACATCACAATCTTAACTACTGCACAAGCAAATCTGCAGTTAGAACATTATAGCTCTACGTAACATTCGAATATTTGTAGATAGAACAAAATGGAATTTTTATTTCAGGGTGAAATTTTTTTTTCAAGAATGTTCTTACTTTAAAAAATTGTTTTATTTCGTGTGGCATTAGTTTTAATTGTTAACAAGAATTTCACAAAAATTGCACATAGAACATTTTGGGTCCTACCCAGCGATTTAAGGAAAACAACCCAGGGATTCAAATTGGGAAACTTCCGTGTACGCCACCAGGTACTGTGGGACTGGGTGTTGGGAGATATAAGGTCCGGCACACCCCCCCCCCTACCCTCGCTGCGGCAAAACGAGAGTTCAACAAAATGTTACGCTTCATTTCATTTGGTTTTATTTCAGTAATCTTGGCTCCGACGAAACATACAACACCATTTTGGAGCAAATAACATTGTGTGGGACACAATGCACATTTTAATTTGTAGCCTGTTTGCGGCAATAAGCTGTTCCTAGGTGGAATATTGCAGGCCATTACCTTTGCACTAGTAATTATCACTCAAAACCAGTATATTTCTTAATACTGACATACAAACTGAACTCACACGAATGTAAATTATGGCGAAATATTCCCGATACACGAAAATTTATGACATGAACCACTGGTAAACTGTTGATTGTGTATTTCTGTAACGTGCGATAATAGATTCTGGTTTTAAGTGATGCTAACTGGTTCCAACAGTTCACCCAGAAAACGAAGACCTGGTTTCGTCTGAAAACCAGAAATTTATCTTCTTGAAAAATATATTTAAACGTGCCTTGCTTTTTTTCAACGTCACCTCTAAATTTACGTAAAAAAAAATATTTTTTAGCATTGCAGACCCCACTTATAATTTTCCTATTTAGGCTTCAGCATTTAAGCTGTCTTTAAGCCTATAGTATCGTGCCACCATTTCGTAGGGCGTGCGTAAAAAAGTTTGCGCGAATACTTAGTTATATGTTATTTCAGTAGCCTGAGGGACAAAGATGGAGTGACTAGAGAAGATGGTTCATTAGCAGATCTGGACTATTCGTTTAGTGACCAAAAATGTTCGGAGAATGCCGGGTGGTGTGACGTCATATTACCTGTTTCCGTCAAAGTGACCGAATAGCCACACCAGAAGGCAGCACAGGTTCTCGTAGGAGGCGAACTTGAAATAAAAAAAAAATGGTGGCGTCGTTACTATGGTAACCACCGCTACAGCGACAATACCTTCGGAAATTGACGAAATACTAGTACGTGGGCAACATCCGAAGTTGAAGAACTTATTCTGTGTTCGATTCAAACCGTATTCAGTTCGTTCAGAAACGTGAACCACGGAAAAACCTTAAGCCTACGTGGCCACTCATATCGCTTCTTTAAACATAGAAACATACGTTATACTTAGCATTACTCGTAACTACAACTCGTTTTAAAATTGATTGTTGGACTAAAAAAAGTAAACCTTGATCAGACAGTTCTGATTTATCTTAAAATTATTTTAATGTCGTAAACTGGCATATCATTGTGATTGTTAAGCGATTAATTTGTATTCTTATTGTGATCATTTTGAGTTAGTTATGCTAAATAGCTCGATCCCCATGATGCTTGCGTTTCCTGGTGGAGGTAGTAAACGTCACTTCCTGCAGCATGGTTGTTTTCGTGTGTTTCCTGTAAGATGGACGTCTCCTTCTTGCAACATGGCCTTCTCCTTCGTTTAATACTTGGCCTGGGCTGGAAGTAAGTTTGTTAGGAGAAACTTGGGCTCTTGGTGTTTCTTGTCCTACCACATATCATTCTTCTTTGCGAGGGAGGGCGACGATGAATGACGGTTAGAGTGGAGCTCTCGGTCGTAATCGTTGATTTATACCTAATTAAGCAAAAAAAGCGTACTGTGAACCACTGCAGGTTTTGAAAATGGCGTTTTAAATTTTTGTCATATGTTAACTAAACATTTTCGGCGTATTTCAAGCCTACGTTCACTAATTTATAGACGTCTACGATAATGGCGCTCGGAATTGCAATACGGAGGACATTTGTTTGATTAGTGCAGGCCAACACACGGCACGTGGCAACGATGTCCACTACACTATTAAAATTCTTTTTTTTAAAGCCTAGTGTATTACCATAAATAAATACCCGTGTTTACTATAATTCAACAATATAATTTTCCTTGCAATGGTATAGACCACCTGTTCAAAAGAAACGCGCAATGAATGTGCAGGGTGGCGCAGTCTGTTTGGCGTGTGCTTTGTGTTCGTGGTGTCCATGGTTCGAGCATCATGGTAGTGCTTTTTTTTTTATGGCCTTATTATTATTATTGATATTACCTAACTACCGTTAACTTCACTGGTTAATGAAAAGTATGTTTTTAATATCTTTTTTACTGTTTACCAGGCCATCTAAATTTTTTCTTGGGTCGCCGAAAAAAAATCGTAATTTAGCTGCAGAACCTTTTTTTCAGCGTAAGGTTACTGATATTTTATTTATTGAGTTGCATTGAAAATATAAAACAAAAAATATTGAAGTAAGAAAATTAGTAAGAAACGAGAAATCACAGTGAAGCCAACACTGTGAACAGCTAAGGATGACAAATCAGCAGCTCAAGGTGGTCTGATGGTAAGCACGACTTATATCATGTGCCAGAGGTCCCTGTTAGGTCCCTGTTTGGAGCCTGACCTCAGCCACCCATGGTTTCTGCGGGAAAAAAAGGCCCTGTGATGTTTTTGGTCTCATGTCAGTTGTGGCATGTAATAGATCCTAGAAATTTCGACAGGAGTTACTTAGCCAAACTGTCCCAGTCACCTCAGGGAGACTGCTGGGGCAGTTCTATTCAAATCTTTTCGCACAAATTGAACAATTTTTATTCCATTTTATGTTATATTTTGAGAGAATAGGGGGTGGGGTGACAGTTACCCTCTAGCCAACATGGCTATTTGTTTTCAGTTACCCTTCATTTGCATCCATGCCAACTACATTCTTTTCACGCCAATTGAACAATTTATACACCATTTTATGTTATTTTTTTTTGTGGGGGTGAGGGGGATTAGCCACCTTCCAGTCCTCTCTGGGGATTTTTTATCTGCTATTATAGCTATTTGTTGCCAGCTACCCTTCATGTGCATCCATACCACATTTAATGTTCTTCACACAAGATGTACAGTCAGAGGCATTTCCAATGTTACATTCGCTGCCCGAAGCT
>JAHWFP010036805.1:0-19668 GCA_023313725.1 Lithobius niger
CACACTTAAAGGTTCGGAAATCACAATAATTCAAAAGATTATATGCTGTAATATGTTTAAAACCACACAATCATACCCAACCAAACAATATCTTTTACAATATTGAAGCAATCAATCCTTAATCTTCCAAAATCGTAACCTAGCACATATAAAACAAAAAAAAAATATCCCTTTTTGCTATAGTGCTGATATCAACCAATGAGAGAATCCAAATATTTCACCAAAACCAATTTTATCACCAAATCGCAAATTATTATCACAATTAAAACTGTCCACCAAAATTCCATTGCCTAAACTAAAATTATTTTTCGAATACAACCTGTGCCTTAAAAAAAATAATTCCATTCGCCACTAAATTCCTAGTAGCCAAATGCTAGTAATCCTGAAACAACTTTTCCACAAGTCAACACAATTTAAAAGGTTAACTAATTTAAAAAAATTTCCACGAAATGCCTTCAATTTATAATATAGTTAGCTAAAAGCTAAGCGTGGACACTTCTGCACCACTGTTATAGGTTTATTTCTGTGTGAAACCCATATTATGTCAGAATGGCTTATACTAAATGCATATACATATACACTGTAAAATAAAGACTCATAGACACCAAATAGATTACTTATTCATTTAATTCGGCTACTGGCATACAGCAATCTAATCTGAAATGGCTCTTACTTATTTAGATACGCCGTTAATAGATTGCTTATGCATTTACGGTATTCAAGATTGAAGTCAGCACTACTATTCATAATCCAATAGCAACAATAAAAACCCTCGATAACTGTCAACAATGATAAGCTCTTGCTTATCGCTACTCTATTATGATTCCCGTAAATAGCTTACAGTACAATAATGATGTTATATCATAACTTGATACAAGTACTTAGCTGTATAGGGCTTCCGTCGGCAAGTCGACCGTCGCACCCACGGCTAAGCCTTTAACACCTTTCCCGTCACGAGCCAAGTAGGAGGAGAGACCTGATGCAACCCATCAATGGAAGATAACTGATCCCTATTCTTTCCTCGGCTTTGCTTATATAGACTCGGTCCCCCTTTGTGCGTTAATAGCCTCATTACTTACGTATGACAGGAATGCCGTCAGTAATTGCTTTTACTCCAGATAATTATAGTGGGAGTGGATCACCTGTCAAAACCAGGATCCACCTGCAAGATTGTTTGTTCTGCTATGTCACTCACTTTAACCCTTCCCTATAATTATCTAAAGGACCCCAACGTTAATAGCTTTTGCTGACCCCAATCTCCACACCTGGGTTGTTGACGCACCTCTCTGAGTTTGGCTTGCCTGGACTTGTTTACATTATTCCTTGCTTTTAATATTTTATATCCTTAAATACATATCGTGCCTTTTAATGCACTGACTTGATTATTTATATTAACTTTGAATATCTGCATGAATATACGCAGCTCTCTATAATCATATTATAATTTATGTGAATATTAATTTATGCAAATATAATATCATAACATTTGATTTCTCCAAGATACGTCGAGGTTCGTGTATCAAATTGTTTTCAAGCAAATTGCGGTGATTTTTTTTTATTATATAGGTTTTCAGGATAGCAGGTTTCGTAAAAACTTAATTGTGACTGAATCATTTTTTAAAACATTTTCTTGCTAAATTTATCAGATTTCAGTTTAAAATCACATAAACAGGCCCGTAGCTAGCCATTGACGATTGGGGGTTGGGTTAGGGATACATTTTGGACGTCTAGGCTATACAGGGTGGGGCAGAAAGGACGGAACACCCTTGGCAATCAAAGATGGTTAATGTTAGGATAATGAAACTTTGCATGGTATGTAGGCGAACGGGGAGCCAACTAATCATGAATCGATCACTGACCTTGACGCATATGTTCAAGGTCATCGTGATGCTAACTTTTTAACTATGCTTCATAAAAGCCCAGTGTAAATTAGAAACTTGTAGACAGTGTCAAGGCATGGCCAATGCAAAAACAGAACGAAATTCGGTACGTTAGTTTAGGAGTTACGGGCATTACAAGAATCATTCTGTTGTGCTGGCCGAGTGGCTTTCCTGCCAAACAGTTCTATCAGGCTCTTCCGTACACCATGCATTGTATTGGTAGGTAATGGTGTTGGCAGCATACGCAAATTGGCATAATTCATTAACCGTGATCAGCTCTGAAACAAAATCAGAAATGTTAACCTGAGGGAGGAACAACATTAGTTTCATTTCTAGACGACCACGGTGACTAAACTATGCCAACTTGCATAAGATGCTGTAGTTTGTAGCACCATTCTGTTTATACGTGTAATGTAGCAAGTTGTGTTGAGCTAGTATCGAGTCATCAGTGTGTCAGTTGCTGTTTGTTTCCAAGCATGCTTCATGTACTTTGAGGACCACTTGACTTAATTTTACACTCACTGTTTGGCAGGAAAGCCACTCGGTCAGCACAACAAAATGATGCTTGCAATTTTCGTAACTGCTAAACTAGCGTACCGAATTTCGTTCTATTTTTTTGCAATGGCCATGCCTTGCCAATGTCTACAAGTTTCTAATTTAAACTGGAGTTCTACGAAGCATAGTTAAAAAGTTAGCATCACGATGACCTTGAAAATATGCGTCAAGGTCAGTGATCGATTCATGGTTAGTTGGCCCCCCCGTTCGCCTACGTACCATGGAAAGTTTCATTATCCTAACATTAACCATCTTTGATTGCCAAGGGTGTTCCGTCCTTTCTGCCCCATCCTGTATAATGAATGCCAATGAACTGTTGTGTACAAGCATGGCAATAGGGGAGAATTTTTTCAAATGGACTGTCAAGAGCTGAAAAATATGAATTTTTTTGCTCAGTTTTATCCCAAACGACCTAGAGGATATTACTGCAAAAAACTTGCCCATTTTAAAACAACAACAGTTTTCCAGTTTTTCAAAAATGAAAAAAGATGGAAAAAATGGAGAAACCTTTCACGCAGTTTTGTCCAAAACAATTTGAGGTATTATTGGAGAAAAGCTATTAAATATAATATGAAATCTACATGCGCCGTTTTCATTTTATTTCTCCCTTGATTCAGGGATGTTAGGTAATTTTAGCCCCCATTTAGTGTCCTTTGGGTCGGTTTTGTCCTTTAATTTAAGATCTTATGGACTCTTATTGTCAAATTGTACCTTTTTTTTTTGAGTTCTTAACAAGTTTGTTGTATAAAAAAAGGAATTGTTTCTGCATTCATACGAAAGGATCTTCAAATTGTAGTAACGGTAGGTTATAACAGAAAAAAAGGACTACAGTAAATCAAACAACCAACTCAATTTTCTATCTCAGTTTTTTATTTTGCCAGCTATACCCGTTTTTCATGAAATACGGATTTAGTTCACGTTCTGTTTTAATTAAAACAATGGCAGAATGGGCTAGCAGACGAACTAGTAAATGAAATTTGTGACATTTCACGACTTCAGACGGCGAAAACTTGGCAGAAATCGTTTCTAAGTTTTGTTTTATGCAGTTTTGTTAACGTTTCTGCCTTACTTAAAAAAGTTTTAAACCCTAGAAGTGATGTTGTGTTTTGGAATATTAATATATCAGTAACTTTTCTCCCTACCCCTCATCCTTCTTGCCCCCCCCCCCCTCTCCCCCACCCTCAGTTAGGAGTTACTCCTTACTGAACCGCCTTCGGGGCACTGTCTAACCGAGAAAGGTTACATGAAATAAAATAGCCAACTTAATTTTTAGTTTTTCCAACTGTATACGATTTTTGCGAAGTTAATTCTTATCAAGAATTTAAACTTGGCTGAGATACAGTTTAAAGCCTATTTTATTTTTAGTTTCAACATTATGATATTTTTAAGCCATGGTGGTGATGGGCTAACAGGCAAACAAAACGGCTCTTTTCTCTCTAGGCACAGCCTAGCTCTGAGTTCGCATTCTAGTATGGTAGCAGGGCCAAACACCTGAAAGTAAGGTCCGGCCAATGTTTTATGGTTTTTTGTTTGATCAAGGCATACTTAATGAAATTCTGCAGGGTACCACTTTGTCACCCTTGAGCAAATTTAAATATTCAAGATGGCGGACAAGATTGGCTGAAAAATCATATATCGGCCATATCTTCGCCTATAGAACAAACAGGATAATCATTTTGGTGTCTAATACTATGTTGTCAGGGTCAGAGAATACTAATAATGGATTACCTTGATGATAAAATATACGCCTTTTGTTTTAGGGACTGGTGTCACAGTCACCGTTCGATTTTTCGCTAATTTTCAACTTTTGAACTACTATTCTGACGTTTCTAATTTAAGTGGACGAGTCCAATTCGATTTATTGGAAGGAAGACATTCCAACCTTTCGAGTGAACTTAACTGGAGTCTTCCACCTAAATTACAAACGTCAGAATAGCAGTTGAAAGTTGAAAAATCGAACAGTGACTGTGATACCAGCCCCTAGTAAAAAGGGCGTCGCTCGGTCCCTAACAATGATCAACCCATTTATTTGCCTTTGATGCAAAGAAGACATTCCCACCTTACGAATGAATCTAATTGAGGTCTTCCATCTGAATTAGAAACGGCAGAATAGCAGTTGAAAGTCGCGTTGATGGAGGAAAGCTGCAGGGAAGCGAGTAGAAACGGTGAAGGGCAGAGTTTCAGTTACTCGCACGCTAAACAGAAGTGTTATGAAAGCTAATATAAAAAAGCATCTGAAACGTTACTTTCAAACTGACCGAAGGATGATAATGATTAATCAGTATTCATGGAAACAGGACATGGCATTGAAATTTTATCCAAGCTTGGCAACTCAACAACTCGAATTTGCCAACTATATAGTACGACTTCTTGGACGGTAGGTTCCCTCCCCCCCCCCCCCATCCCCGGGGTTGCTACGGTCCCGGTACTAATTAGTTATGTTAATCTGTTAAAACATGGTCAATGTACGTGGTCCCTTCAAAAACGTAAACCAATTCACAATTACGAACTGAAAATTATGTGTCCCTATTGGAGAAAGGGAAAATTATCATCTCCTACTGACCCGACGACAACCTTTAACCAGAGTGACACTTGAGTTAATCCGGTGGGGAAATGTATCCCTGAAATCACACTTCATACCAACACTCAGGTCGTGAAGTGAAGCATCGCTTTCGAAAGACGTGCTTAAACCTCAACTTAGACCATGGTGGGCCTGGGTATAAATTTTATCATTAGTCCCAGGCCTAACATGCTCATTAACCCGAGGATTATCGCTAAACCTGATTGGAAATCACCGATTTTTTCAGCTTCGGACTAACTGCTCCGTATTAAGTTAGGCTGCAGCTTAGGGGCTATAAATTTGTTAGCCCTCAACTTAGTTCGCATTGGAAATCGCCGGATATTCGTGATACCAAACTAACGCCCAAGATTAACTTTAGACATCAACTGGAAATCCCCACCGTAAGAGTTATTAGTTTAAGACAGGTAGGCGGTATAGCTAACACTAGGCAGGTTATAAACTGTTAACAACTTAGGAGTCAGTTCCACATGCGACCACCACCCATGGTTGAAAACCTTTTTTGTGTAACGATTTGCCCCATCGATATAGGATTTCACCATTGGGAAGATCATCTCGACAAACTTATGATTTTGTATATATGCAGATTATGCAAATTTATGCAGCTCGTATCAGCCTTGAAGTACAATACAAGGTGGCTCCACATTTGTCGACATTAGCACGGCCGGCAGGCAGTGTTTATAAGAGTTCGTTTGCGCACGAGAATTTTCAAAAACTGGACCGGAGGCGGAGGCGGAGGCGGAGGAGCGGCTAACAATATCAAAATGTTACAATGCTACAACATGTAACAATGGTGCAACAATACGCGAAGCGCAGAAGATCGTATTATAGCTCACTCGAACACAATGCAACGATGCTCGGGCGCGGGGAAAGTAACATTGTCGTGGTATCTTCTTTATTACCGTTTTAACTCTTTGCCGAGAACCAAAATGAAATGGTCTTGATTTTCGCTTAAATCTTTCAGTTTTAAAACATAGGGCATGAAGTCTTTAATTTTGAGGCTTTCAAAATCGGACGGCCGACATGACTGAATGACTTGCTTTCTTCTTCAATGCTAGCTTCGGGAAGCCAGTCGAATTGTTTCTGCGATTGTTTGCATGATACTGTATCTGCCTGCAACAATACAGAATCCACTATCCATCGAGCTGATACATGCTAAATCTACACACACACACGCTAGTGTGTTGCCATCAAATAATGAACTTAGACCAAAGCTTGGGCAGAACCTGAACAGAAATACGCATTTCTAATGTTCCGTTTTTTCCCAAACAAAATTGGGTGGGCAGTGGACATACAGTACCATACACAACATAGACCAAATCGTACCACTTTCAATAAAAATGACGCGAAAAAGGCCAACAAATTAACTTAACAAAAAACGGCTTCGCCGTTTAGAAAAAAAACCATTCGAGCTAGTATCCCCATACTCACGAAGGTACACGAATAAAAACTGATTAGAGTTCACTCGAACGCAACGAACTATAATTTGAATTCCAATTCCAGGGAACAATGATTGTGACATACCAGCCTCCATGCATACGTAAACAAACATGTACATCACTAATCAATCAAACAAAACGGTTGGATATTTAAAAAAAAAAATACCCACACAAAATGAACACGTAAGTACTCACATGAACTAGAACTAATACAGAAACCATCAAACACAAGTCTGCTTATTTCAGAAATTATAAATGCACACAAAATACAAACATAGCCACTCACACAAAACACACTTAAAATATAAAACAACAAACACAGACAAATATAAAAAAAAACTGTTTGATACACAAATTAAGTACACACACACACATACACACGCATACAAACATTAAACATTTCAAACGCAAACTGCGTTCACTTACTGACATAACAATTACGTGAAAACATTCATTATTCCCTGGAATTGAGTTCAAATTATAGTTCGTTGCGTTCGAGTGAACTCTAATCAGTTTTTATTCGTGTACCATCACGGCTGTGAGTATGGGTATACGAGCTCTAATGTTTTTTTCTAAACGGCGAAGCCGTTTTTTGTTCAGTTATAGTAGTAATACCTCCCATTTTCAAGCCTTCATCACAAGCGAAGGGTAAATTAAATATCTGCAAATATCTGTATCGTCTGAACTACCAGCTGTAGAGTGGGCACATCGACGAAGTTGCTAATGATTTTGTTAAGGGCTGTTCAACAGTTTGAATCCAAGTCAAATCCCTCGAACGAAATGTAAGTGTATTCTAGTGTACGATTTTTTGTTGTTGTTGACTTATTTTTGACTAAATTATAAAAAGGCAGATGTGTCAAAAAAATCCAATTTTTGATAACCATGTTTTGCATAAAATGACAGCAAGAACTAAAAAATTTTTTCCCCCGAAACATACATTTTATTACTGCAACCAATTCTACAAAAAAAAAAAATAAAAGAGAAAAAAAAGCAATCGCTGTAAACTTCCGGTGATGGGGTTGAGGCTATAAATGCGCCAGCACTCTCGTTCCCAATATAACCCTTTATTTTTTGCTCCCAGTAAATCGCCTTCTTGCAACGATACATTTCCTGAGGAGGCAGCCATCTGGGTGCGAGGGTACGTGATAAATGACGTCATCACGGCAGTCTATCATTTTTCTCTGACGTTATGTGCCTTTTTTATGCACCAGCTACATGATTGGTGAGTGAGGTCTGTAACGGTTGGTGAAGAATATGCTATAAAAAAAAAAGTCAGAATAAAAAAAAATCCTGAAAGAATAAAAAAAAGGTAATAATTTGTAGCACATTACGGACGGGCAAAGCATTTTTAACGGCCGCTAAAAAATGGTAACGAAATCTAACCTAATGAGTGGAGCGTTAAAGTTTTTTTTAAGGCGCTTTCTTCTAGCGCTTTCAAACACGTACCCTCATCGTCTCCATGGCTGGAAATTTTATAGCAAAAAAAAAAAGAAAGACGTTTAGAAACCGGCAATAATCGTTTTAAAATAAACAAATAGCCTACAGCACGCAGGGTACGCAATGAGAGTCACTATTATTACTTATATTTGAACAATTTCTTGGTAGTGGATCATCGACTCAAAGTTGTCGGGTAGCACTGCCAGAATGCACACACCCTGGTGGCAAATTCACGGTTCATGGCACCTTTAGTAATGGTCTCGCTACCGGTGCATTTCTTTTCTTTGCAGTAGTTCAGCACCTGCAGCAGTTTGGTCAAGGCCTATACGTCGCTATATGGCTAGACGTCCAAATGACTCAGCAACATCCTGGCTGATTAGAACACAGGTAAATATCTACCAACCATGATGCAAAACAAAATGGCTACGGCCATTTCGTGGCGACTGTCGTAATAAAGTTAAAATCACCAAAAAAACGCTATCGTTAATATTTTATCCACAAACAAAATTATTAAATATAATTTTATGCAAGTGTATTAATTACTAGTCAGGGTTTCAGCTTTATGGTTCCAGTTAAAACCACCATAACTTATGAAAAACTACCGTTTTAACAGTAGATGATCAATTTTTTTTTATCGGTGGGAAGTGGCCGTTTTATTTCTGCAGCCGAGCTAGCACCTATTTTGTTGCTACATGTATGCATCTATCACAGCGCGAAACGAGGAAATGAGACCATCAAATGAGACACGTCCAATATATGCATAATGCAAATTGCAGCCACACTGAAAGCAAAACGCTGCCTAATCACAGTATAGTATCGGAATGAAAACAGGAACTTAGGGTCATTTTCTACTGCCACCACATTCAAACTAGGCTCATCCGACTGTTACTTTACCAATTTTTTGACTCAGCAGTCTGAAGGAAGCCCAGGAATTCAAACAGGTAAATCTCTAATCATGGCAGGCCTAAAAGTTTGTTTACATCAGAATTAGGAACCACATAATTATGTTGAAGGTGCTGGGTAGTAGTTCACAATACCTAATTTGTATAAATGGGACTTTGCCATGATTCCCTCACCTAGTAATTGACCAAGTTTTCAGCGGTTTACTTCAAACAGTAATGCTGAGTGCTGCCATCAGAAATCTCTACAACCATACTGCACTGGAAGCTGATTACTGCAATATTTTATTTATTTTTTAATAAAAGGGTAATTTTGTGTAGACTGTCCGTTTTGTATTTTAGGTTAAGTAGTTATTTAATTTGTTTGGTGGTGCTGATGTCCCTTTGAGTTCCATCATCAATTCAGTTCAAGAAAAGGGGACTTTTTACCCAACATTACCTTGTCATTTCTCATGTTCACTGTGAATTAGAATTTTTTTGTTTCTTCGCAATTTCATAACAATTGTTTTCTGACAGGAATTTGTTGACTTTGTCAACTGTTGAGTCATCGATTTTACCATCTTGACGAATCGCCTGCACGACTTCTGTCATGGTGAGGACACTGTTAAAGACGAAAAAAATAATTAAAAAGACATACCTCCTTCTCACTATTGTCATACATTCCATGCATAATATGCTTTTACAACCCTATACGTAGGTTTGCGTGAATGTAGAAAGACAACCTCATATAGGGAAAAAAAACAAAATGAATGCGAAGGCTAATACTAGCGTTTGAGCAAGGTCAAGAGTCATAGGAAAGCCAAATGAAAGCATCTTTAAGCAAAGTCAAAATAGTACTACATAACACACAGTGGTCCAAATAAGTCAGCTAATGCTACCACAGATGCTGGGCAATCATGAAGGCCACATACGGTCCGTCAATTTCCTAGGTCCAGCCTTCCGCGTGTCATAAAAAAAACACATCAGATCAACCCCGTGCGCTGTCCTCCGCTGAATAGAATCGCAGCTGTTTATTAGCGAACAGAACCTAAATTCTGTTTTCCATTGACAAACGCAAAAACGTCTTGAATACATCGTGTTTATTTTACGTACTATAATTCTTAATAATAATATGGCACTAATAATAATAACCTAACAGTTAATTTAAGAGTAGACCCGTTTAAGGATCAGCCCTTTTAACATTGCTTTTTTTCTAGGTCTGACTGACGGTGAAAAAAGGTTTTTCTCGCCTGCTGTAAGGTTTCCTTCAAACAAGAGATGATGTGAATCTTGGTGGTTTTGCCATGCATGCAGTGATGTATCTGACCTTACAATCCAGAATTAGGATTATCTATGTGTAATACCCGTATCCTCCAGTGTCGTTCAATGGTGGCGCCATGGCTAATGCTGGGTGCGCGTCAAACAACAAGAGTGTCGTTAAATGGTGAAGTGTTGTTGGGTTTTAAGGAGAACGAACCCAAACTGGGTTATCTGGCACACAACGACGGCAAGAATCTGAATTTTATTACAGCAGGAAATTGGCCCATGGCCACACATCCTGCAGCAAAATATACACAAAAGCTAACAGCAATCAATACTCAACAACCTCAACAATCCCACAATGTAACAAAGAAAGCATGCAATGTCCATACTAAACGACGGCGAGATTGATTTCATTCAAGCGAAAAATCGGTCCGTCGCCAAACATCCTGCGTCATGAATACACAGAATACACCAAATCTATCGCATACGAACTGTTAACGTACTTTGATGCACACAGATAACACCACACACCACACGTGCTGCAGCAAATCACTCACTAAGAGAGCAGAGAAAGGAGGAGACAGTGAGGCAGGTCGGTTGCACCTCAGATTCGAAGTTCTACAGCCCGCACGTACCACGCAACAGCCCTTAGTCTCACAATGGCTGCTCACCCACCCGATAGTGAGAGAAGACCGGCAACCGTTGGATACCCCTGAAGCACTTTTGTCAAAGTCTTACATTGTTGCTGGAAAGCGGGGCACAAGAGCAGGAAGTGCTCACGCGTAAACTCGACAAAACACACAAGACACATACGAGGTCAGTCCACCCAAGGCGAAACTGATGAGCCCGCAAAAAGGAGTGATCCATGAACATGCGTGACAGAGCTCTGGCATCCACCCATAGCAGACCATCTAGAATCGATGACCGAGCATACTTTTGCTGAACATGAAACAAACCACGACCTGTGGTCGCACGACACCAGTCATCAGTCCATCGCTCCATATGCAACGCAGCGATCATCAGATGCACCAGCCTTGGAGATATGCGGAGCTGCAGAACCTCAGCACCACAACACACAGCTGGTCTCACTACACCATCTGCCTGTTCATTGCCAGCTGTCCCCGCATGACCACGCACCCACCGCAGACACGGCGGTGAATAGCCCACAGTTTCAAGCAGATAGAAAACACAAAGGGATCACAGAGGTCCAGCATAGTCACTGCTTGTCGTAGGACAGCTATGGCCGACTGAGAGTCCGTGTAGACCACGACTACTGGGAGCACCAGCGCTGTCCAGAGCTTCATCAAGCGCCGCAGAAATCGCGCATAACTCGCACACCGGCTGCCCAGCCGCTCCAAGCACATTGCGGGCCACAGGTCCCAAACTGCAATATAGTCTCTGATAACACTGCTAGCTGGATCCTTACCACCCTACCCACGTTGCACATACACAGTGCAAGTAAAAGCTCACTGGCTCTGTTATGCAGTGGTGGTCCAGTGGCGTGTACAGATTATGGTAGGCCCCTGGTACAGTACTACAGTTAGGCCCCTGTGCGGGAACAGTGATTACAGTGTGGCCCAGAGGGAGTGGAGGGGGGAGGTCTGGGTCCCCCAGAAGTTGAGATATTTTATGAAAATCCACATTAAAAATATGCAAAATGCTTAACTTTGGACCCAATATATTCAGCAATGGTTTTAAGACAATTGAATGCAGTTCCCTCAGTGGTGGGCAACTTTTATCACTGGTATGGTGGGCACAAGGGCAAGATGAAGTGTGTTTTGGGAAAGAAAAGGTCAGTGATGTTTTGTTTGAATTCTGATGTATTAAATTTTCGATGTGGTAGAATAAATGATCAATCTGGGTGTCGGTGTGTGTAGTGGGGGAGAGACGGCAGCGCCATTTTTCTCATACTAACTGGGGAGTGGGCACAAGTGTGTAGTTTTTAACACATTCACGATTTTAAAAAATATTTCACAGGCCCTTCGCAAGTGTTTACTACAATATAGAATTCTTATTCTGCACTCATCCATGCACCTAAACCTACATAAATCTCAGGGCAGCAGGTTAGCCAAATTCTTGGACTTAGCAGCAAAGTGCCGAGAGCTGACTTTTATTCACGGTATCGACAAGGTCTCGTTCACATGAACTAACTAACAAATACATCGCTACAGCGCTCAGAAGAAATTTGCAACTTTGCTTCCATTTGATAAGCGGCAAATTTGACGCTTACCAGCCGAAGCCATAAAGCCATGCATTTGATAGGCGGCCCGGGGCCCTCAATGCAGGTGGCCCCTGGCACCTGCCAGTCTGACTCTATGGTATACACGCCATTGGGTGGCTTACAACTCTCTGTCCACAGAGCATGCACCGACTTTGAACCAAGGCACCCAGTGACGGTTCGCAGGCATGCATTCACTGCAACTCGGAGGGTGCGCAGATGGCGCTGGTGCAGACATAGAAAAGGTAAATAGTAGTCTGTTTAAGAGTGCACGAATAAATGATCTGCACACCGCTATCAGGGAACCCCTGGTCACACCTTCAATCGCAACCAACCGCTTCAGCACAGAGGACCGGGCACAAAATATCTTTTTTTTGCCAGCTCGTGTGCACAGTCCACTTCAGACTTTCATCGAGACGCACTCCATGATACCTGACTGTGGATGACTGTGAAATGACCATACCGTCGATGCATATCGAAGCAGCTCTCTTTGATCGCCGAGAAAAGACTACCAGCTCCGTCTTGGCAGTGGCTAGCAGCAAGCCTCTCTCCGAGATGAGAATAGACTAGACTGATGGCAGTCTGTGCACACCAACAGTATTCATTGACATTATCACCAGCAAACAGCAATGCTAAGTCGTCCACATAGCAAACAACATTAGACGTTTGAATTATTTCAAGAAGGACGTCATTAATTGCAACTTCAAACAGAGTAGGGATTCAACATATAGGGCTTCCACAGAGTAGGGCCTGTGAAAGCCCTCGGCAAGAGGTAGCCTCTCCAGAACAGAACCCATTCACCCTGGTTGCAAACCGTTGGTCCCCAAGAAGTGCTGCTATGACTCCGACCAGCTTCTCTCCTACCTCCATCTTTGTCAAACTAAAGTGGACCCAGTCAACACTTACAGTTTTGTATGCCGCCTTGATATCCAAGAACAAAGCAACCACGACCTGACTACGAGACCAGGCCTCGTAGATTCCAGACAAGCGATACAGAATTGTGTTTTATCCTGTGTGCTCGATAACCGAATAGGGGCCAGACAGTCACGGAATTCTAGGAACCAATCAAGCCTACGAACTACCATACGCTCAAACATCTTTCTCAAGTTAGACAGAGGGAGATAGGACGGTATTTCACCAGACTGGACCGAACGGTACATGCTTTGTGCACTGGTACCAGAATCGAGCATAGTCAAGAATCCGGTACCGGTGAGCCATCCAGAATATCTTGGAACAGGACAACACATTCGCGAACAGCATCTTGAGTCAGGGCGCGAAGCGACGCATACTTCAAACCATCAACTCTCGGGCCACTACTTTTTTGCACCTCACCAGGGCAGCAGAAAACTCCGAAATACACCACGAGAGATTGGTCGGAGACTGAACTGCTGCTGCTCCAACATTGACAGGAGATGAGCCCAGAGAGAGTGCATAAATGCTCGCGAACCGAGCGTTAAATGCATCCTCATGGCCTCACCTCAAAGAACTGAGTGAGAGGGATCACCTGAGCTGTAAACATCAAAATTCCAGGGTAACCTGGTTAATTTTTGTTTCTATTGCCTATTGAAAAATACATTACCCAATTATTAGCATTCTCCTTCTCTCAATGCTGTTTCAACTAGAGATAAAACAAGTTCTTCCAGTCCGCTAGCTACCATGCATCTCTACTGCGCAACCTCCATCGTATATAAGTCGAGGCGGAGTGGCAGAGCTCACCTTTTCGACATCTCTATCCTGCCCAAATGGCAACGAGAGGGGAGGAGGGGGGGGGGGGGAAGCCGGGTAATGTATTTTTCAATAGGCAATAGAAACAAAAATTAACCAGGTTACCCTGGAATTTTGATGTTTCTACTTGCCGTGAAAAATACATTACCCAATTATTAGCATTCCCACAGACTTCGCCACGGCGGCGGGCGCCATTTTACCGGAGTCCCCTTAGCTAGCGACCGACCCCTGTAACACGAAGTGGAGTACAGAGTGTCCAAGGGTGAAAGTACTCGTTGGGCTGCGACAAGGGCCCCAACGTGGTACCAGCCGTCGGCATGATAAGATATATCCCAGAGGTAATGGGAAGTGAAGACGGTAGGATAGCGCCAGGAACCAATCATCCATGCGGAAGTGAGCTCAGTCTCGCTACTGAGTGGGAGAAAGTTGAACATGGATCTGCTTGATAGGATGGGAGGCTCATAGATTAAAACGGACGGCTTGCACCGGACAAAGAGTTCTTCTTGATCATCCTGAAGGATACTGGATAGAGATGGTATATGAAAGGATGTGTTCGTTTAGTAGGTTTCTGGGCCTTTGTTCTGAAGGAGGAGCCGGGAGTGAAGGTAACGCCTTGAAAACTGGTAGGGGAAAACAACCACGCTACATGGCGTATATGGCTTGTAATCCACTGCAGCGGAGGCAAGCAGCCAGAGCGACCAGGAATACAGTCTTGTAGTGAGGTGGCCGAGGTGTGTGGAGGCCAAAGGTTCAGAAGGAGAAGTCATCAGGGCTGTCAGGACGATGGAAAGGCCTGAGTCGGGAAACCTTTCGGCGACACATGGGCGATCCGGTTGGAACGAGAGGATTTAGGGAAGAGATCTTATGGTCTGCGAGGAGAGCGATGTATCCGGCGGCTTGAAAGACGGCATGTAATGCCGACCTATAGACCAGGATGGTGGATCCCCGTAAACCTTCGTGAACGAAGGAGGATGGGAAACGGAGGGGATTGTGTAAGGGCGGATCGATTGGAAGGACCTGGTGTGCAATACATCAATGAAACCATCATGTCCAGTGGTTGTTATAAACCCTTTCTTCGGTGGAGGACCGCACGGCCCCGGAGGCAAAGCGAGAGGCTTCACCGTGAATAGTGCCCGTGAGATTGGAGTCGGATGATAGTAGCCACCAGTAAAGTCGCACCGAAGTTGGGTCCTTGGTCCCGAGAGAGGAGGACCATAAGAGGGCGGCCGTCCCGGTGGATTGGTGGAAAGACTGGGTGAACCCAGATAGGGCGAAGAGGACCTTTATGGGAGGAACGGATGAGGCCGCTGTAGGAGGCCCTTGTGGAGGAGCAGGGATCGGGAGGTAGCAAATGCTGAGGTGGAGGTCGTCGACCAACGGTCGGAAAGTAGTGTGTAAAACAGGAATGTGGGAGTTCCCAGCCAGAGCATCCGTGATGATTGACCTAGGAGAAAGGAACCGAAAGAGGCTGTGCAGGAGGATGCACGGATGGCGGTGGCGTGGAGGGGAGCAAGGAAGATGAGGAGCTAGTTAGTACAGGTGGTAGTTGCAAAGGTCTTCGTACAGTGGTGTTGGTTGTAATGCGGATGTTTGCCCTGGATAGCTTGTCGGGAGGAAAGGTCATGTTCCACGTTTATACCAGCCGAATTGCGGGGATTGGAAGAGGACGAAGGAGGTCTAATAGGATAAGGATCATGGAACCTGCAGGCCCAGAGGGAGCAATTTACTCCCCCCCCCCGTTGTCCCGAGCAGGGGATCGAGGAGTAGGATGATTCAGAGAGCAGAGGATGGCGGCGAAGGGGGGCAGATCAAGCGCAAAGGATGCAGACACATATTGGGGATAAGGCCAATTGCTGAGATCATGTCGGGGAAGGTAGACTGAGCTGCACTTGCGGGGAGGATGGTTGAGTGTTACTGGAAGGGAAAACCACAAGGAGAGACCCATGGTCGTTGAAAGACCAGAGGCGGCTGCGAAGGTAAGGATGTTCGATGGGAAGGCGGCTTGTCCGCCGAGCAAGAGGTGTGTGAAGGGATGTACACGACGAGAGCAACCCTGCTGTGGAGGATGCGTGCGGATGGAGCAGGTGGTAGGATCGTTGTCAGGAGGACTGCCTGGCGGAGGTATAGGCAGGATAGAGGCTGAGCACATCACCCAGAAGAATGTGTGATGGGAAGCATATTGAAGGAAGACGGAGGCGGAGGGCCGATGGGAGGACCAAGGAAACAGTCTTGCCTCAAAGGGACGGAGGAGTCCATAAAGGATGAATGAGAAGGCCTTGTAGGCCCAATGTAAGCGGGATCATGATGAACTGAGGCGGAGGACTCGATGGTCGAAGGCGGAGGTGTAATGATCTGTGAAACAGAGGTGGAGCAGAGGAAAGGGACGAGGTGTATTCAGGTAAGCTGGAAAAAACGGCTCTAAAATCAGAGTGGTAGGTGGAAGACTTGCCAATGGGAGCGATGTGGCAAACCCAAAGTAGGGTAGAAGGGAGCCATCCTGTCTTGGTCCAACGGAGGTAAGGCGAGTTCGCCCTGGATCAGCGGATGAAGGCATCCTCTTTCAGAAATGGCGGTGAGGGAGGAGTTGTCTATCCGGGCGTCCCTGTATCTCGTCCGCAGAGACGGAGGGATGCAGGAAGATAGAACACACAGTAGGTAGCGGACGAGTGGACGGTGTTGACGGAGGGAAGTCAGCTACGGGATGCGCACTGGGGACCTCTTGCACCGCAGGTGTTGACACTACCGTTGCACTATAGGCTAGCAGGCAGGAATGAGGGCAGCTGTTATCCTGGGCAAGACGACATAGGACGGTAAGGAAAGCACCCTAGGATGTGGGGGCTCAGAAGGGTGACTTGGTTGAGTCGGAAGGGTTATAAAGAACTCGGAGCATTGCTGCAGGAGAAGGCCAAATTAGGATTGGGGGATGCTAAGTTTACTTTACTTTTTTTTAATATCCGTTACGGAGGATAGTCTTGTAGAGAAAGGTTGCGGAGGGAGGCGTCTGCCCGTGGAGCAGAAGGAACCGTAATGGAAGCGAGGACACAACAGTAGTCATCAAGGCAGGGGCTGGAGAGAGGATACTGCGGAGGTTGAGGCGGGACGATGTCATTGCCTAATCAAGGCTTTGAAGCATATCTGCTACTGAGGATAGACCTGTGGAGAGAGGCAGCGGAGGGAAGCGTCCGCCCGTGGAGTGGAGGGAAGCGCTTGCCCATGGTAATCAAAGTGAAGGTATGATGGCAGTTTTGAATTGGAGGCTGAGGCAAAGCCTTGAAGCGGAGGGCAAGGCAGGATGAACGACCGCCTGGCCAGAGGGAAGGTGTGGAGGCGGGGAGGTGGCGTGGCACTTGCTCCGTGAAGGAGGGACAACGGTGGTAAACCCTGTGAAGGCGGATGAGTTCCACCCTCAGAGGATAAGGATTGAAGGTCCGATGCCGGTGGCGGCTGGCCGCATGGGATAGGGGATATGGCGACCGTCTTGCACTGCTGAGGGAAGGATTCCGAGAGCAGCGGATGAGGAGGATACAACATGTCCTGTTCAGAAGAGATCTCGAGGATCCCCACGTTCGCGCTAGGCAAAGGAACAGGAGAGGCGGATGAACGAGGAAGGGGGAATTCCCTTAGCGTCCCCTTTGCTCGTGCATCCTCCAGGCGGATACGGTTACGGATAGCTAGTGCTGGAGCGGACGGTAAGCACAGCGTTAATTCCGGAAGTGAAACGCGTGGCGGCTAGAGAAGAAAAGGTGAGCTCTGCCGCTCCGCCTCGACATATATACGATAGAGGCTGCGCAGTCGAGATGCGTGGTAGCTAGCGGACCGGAAGAACTTGTTTTATCTCTAGTTGAAACAGCATTGAGAGAAGGAGAATGCTAATAAGTGGGTAATGTATTTTTCACGGCAAGTAGAAACCTACGTTAAATGATCCAGCGACCCGCTCCAATTTCAATTTTACTATTCAGTAAACAGTGACCCAGCTCGTAGAATCAATTAGCAATTTTCAATGTTTCGTATAAAAACATTCGTTCGGCTTAACCCACTATTTATGCCTAGGGTCATCGGATCTTTTTCAAATTTAATAGGGGGATGTATTTTGTCCTTGGGAATTCGGTTTTCAGGAAGCTTACCAGTGGACATTAATCCCAGCTTCAGCCAATATATTTTTTCCTCCCTGCTCTCTGTCAAGGATAAAAGCACTATCCGTCACCTCGATACCAACCTTCCTCAATATCTGGTAAACAAAAAAAAAAAAAAAGAGAAAAAAGTGAAATCAAGAGTGGTATAAAGCCGTACCCCACATTCCAACACTCGTTCTGAGCCGATACCCCATGCGGCTAGTTGGCGAATGAGTGATCGCTATTACTTTTTTGGAAAACGTATGTTAAAAATGATATTTTATAGGCTTTTATCTCTGAAGAATGTCACTTGTGATAGGATGAAACCGAGCACGTGGAACTCCACAAGCAGTTTCAAACGATCTTGAACCAACGAAGGCAGTTCTGGGGTAGAAACTGCGTGTCTTTCTTCCGTTTCCAGGCCATTTCTCACGTGGGCAAAAAAGTGAACGCCTTAACATTTCTTTGGTAAAATAATGTGTTGGTGAAATTGATTCAACTGGCCTGGAGCCAGGAAGCTAAATCCGTAGTTTCTTTCCCAGACGACCTTGTGACAAGCGGTGGAATACAAAACGACAGTTACAACATGGATGTCCCCACATCCCGAGGATGTGTCTGCATTTATAAGATCCTGTTGAATGTGCGTGTCATGTTACGCGATTAGCGCACCCCATTAGGTGTATACAGGGTAGATTAGTAGGTAGTGACGCTTTTCTGAAAACATGGAATAAAATAATACCTGCTTCCATCAACTGCACCAGAAGGCAGCACTTGTCAGGTTCACGGTGGTAGGTGAAACTTGAAATTAAAAATGGTGGCATCGTTACCATGTAACCACGACAATAGCGACAATACTTCCGAAAATTGACGAAATACTCGTGGGCGGGCAACATCCGAAGTTGAAGAACTTATTCTGTGTTCGATTCAAACCGTATTCACTTCGTTACACAGAAACGTGAACCACGAAAAATGCTTAAGCCTAAGCCGCCACTCAGAACTTATTCTCGAATCACAAAACCACACGTTATACTTAGCTTCACTCGGAACTACAACCCGTTTTAAAATTGAATGTTAGATTAAACAAAAGTTCTGATTTATCTTAAAATTATTTTAATGCCGCAAGTTTTTAATTTTGTATTCAACTTATCGAGAGCAATTTGATTTAGTGATGCTAACTATAGTCTGTTCCACATTATGTTTGCAGGAAACTGACTGAATGACGCAACGTTTCCTTGAACTACGAGTGCAAAACGTGTTGATATCACTCTTGTAGACTTACTGTTAGAAAACGTGGCATCATGCCGTCATTTTCCTGCAAACATAATGTGGAACAGACGATAGTTTCAATCCCCATGATGCTTGCGCTTCCTATTACTTGACGAATGTACCCTCTGGCGTTAAATCGCTGAAAGCATGTATTATCTTCATCCAAATGTTTAGGGCTGAGTCAGAGAAAGAACGGCACTGCCTATATATTTTACCCTGGTTGTAAATATGCGCTGCTATACATGGCGTTAAACTACAAAAAAATGAGTAGGGATATGATTTTCTTTTTCGAAACCAACTCCAGAAGTATGAAATTT
>JAHWFP010036806.1:644-35042 GCA_023313725.1 Lithobius niger
TAGAACTGCTATGCGAAATAGAGGATAATGTTGTTAATATCGTAAATCCAAATCGAAATCGTAAATCGAAAAAACTTCAAAGAATCATTTTGCGGAAGAAAACAAAAATTTTCACACCGAATGTCACTCTTGCTTTTATGAATTTTATAATTTGCGCGTTTTAGCACTCAACACATTTCCAGGAAAATTCTCGAGACCGAAGCAGTTTAGTGCTAAAACACACAAATTATTGGTTTCGTAAACGCTATGGGGGGATTAGAACCGCTTCATCTGCATAATAAGTAATATTTGGCATTAAGCCTAAAGAAATTAAATTAACATTTTCCCATTAATGTTTGGCGCTTAATGTTCTTCCCTACAATTTCGGAAAACGACGTTTCGTAAAATCTGGAAGGTACGACGAAAATGCTGGCTGCAGCTACGGAGACGCCAGGCATGGATAAAGCTTAGCAGTGAAGTTTTCCTTGTATGATCAGGGGTCGCTTTGCTATTGTCATGCAGAGAAGTGACCATTTAACCAGGCAACCATGATTGCGATAAAGCGGATAAAATACTGACTAACCGCCATCATTATTTTCGAATAGAAAAGGCAGTTACGCACAAAATCATGTTTAACAAGCAACGTTAGGAGACAACTCAATACCCGTTTGTTATTACATGAACGACTTAATAGCTACTCGTTTGTTAAATACTGACTAACATTTTGTGTCTTATAGTAAACTTGCTCGCAATCATTTTTTTGGAGCGCAGCTCCGCTATGAAGACACTCCAATGGAATCTTACACCGCGGATACGTACATCAAGTTTCGAGGCCCGATATGACAAATTTATTGTTATAGATTATTGTACATATTATTCATAGGTAACAATGTCAGCAAGACGCTTAAGGATAAGAGCAACAATACTCGTGCAAGTCTCGGGTGTGCAGCTTAATTGTTGCAATAGGTCAATTTAGAGCGTCGTATACTACAGCTTAATTGTTAAATATCCGTAGCTAAAATGCAAATTCGGTTTTGGGAGTTGACATTTTAAAGCAAAGTTGATTTTGATGTTTCTCAAGTACCACCATACCAGACAAAAGCGAAAAAATATTTATCCTTTAAAATTTTTTCGCACTTTTTTTCCCCCAAAGGTTTGACCAGTGCACATTTTTTTTTTAATTTTGCAAAAATCAGCACACAAAAAAAAACAAAAGGGTATTTGCACGTCTGCATGGATATTAGAACTCTGCCTCCACTTATCTATTGCAACAATACGAGTACACGACAGTTATTAGATTAGATTATTTTAATTACGAGTGCTTAAGAGATACTACGGATCTAGACACACGCTAGTGTGTCGGGCCAAGTAGGCAACAAACATCACATCAATTCAATTGTCGAGGTTGTAAATCATTGTAGTCCCGGAAAAAAAATCCCCGGAAAGAAAATCCCGGTAAAATAGTTCCCGGAAAAAAGATCCCACGGAAAAACAATCCCCCGGAAAATAAATGCCCGGAATAAAGATCCCTGGAAAAAAGATCCCATGGAAAAACGATCCCGTGGAAAAAAATCCCCAGAAAAAAATCACGAGGATTTAATAAGACAATGCTCTACAAGATCTGAGAATTAAAATGTAATAAAAAAAAAAATCAAAATCATCAACGAATGTGTGTATTGTACATAGTAGCGCAAGTCTTGATGAGAACGCTGTGAAGTACGTGTAAACTGTGTTTATTCTAAAATTTAACTAACTCACGTCTGAAGGTTAAAAATAGTTCAAAAAGAAACTATCCATAAGTATGATAACTTCTGTGATTGGCTATGAATTGTGTCTGCCGTGCTCGCGCTGCTACGCTCGCTGCGGCAATGTATTTAACACGAGGAACAACTAAATACCACACACGTCTGAAACACTCGGGCGTAGCCATGTTATGACTTTCGCTTCGAATTCCACCGTTTGCGCAAGGCCGTCTGAGAGCCACAAATTTCAGTTCCTGTGGCTCCAAGCCAGTTGATTTAACATCACCAAAATCTTATTTTACCAAATGTTCCTGTTAATATCAGAAACAGTCCCATATTCTTTCAAGTAGGAATGCCTCTTTAATAAGTAGAATTGCTAAAAAAAAAATTTTTTAATTTGGGGATTTATTTCCGGGGACTAGCCTATTTTACTGGAATTTTTTCCGGGGGATTTTTATTCCGGGGGTTTATTTTCCAGGGGATTATTTTTCCGCAGAAACGTTTTTCCGGGGACTATTTTACCGGGATTTTTTTTTTCCGGTCCTCCATAGCGTCAGTATCTTATCTTGAAGCATAGTTAGCACATTTCAGGTACTTGGGGAAAAATAATAAGGTACAAAAGATTAAATTGTGTTGAAATCGAGAGCAATGACTCGTGTAGGAATGCCAGCTAAGCTGCTTTCAATGCAAAATCTGACCCTCAATAACGTTGTAAATGTGTCAGCTAGCTAAGAAATTCGCTCATCCCATGTTAAATCCCATGGGGTGATTATTCATGGATACCCAGATAACGGGAAGGCTTCCAGCTATGAAATTGGACGAATGGGTAACGGGGATGGCGTGGGAGGACGCGTAAGTACGAAAATATTGTTATAATCATTGTTAGTATCGTATGCATCGTCTCTCATTGGACGGCCAAAGTTCGGACAATGAGAACGTGTATACTGACGTACGTCTCTAGACACACACTAGTGTAGCACGATACATCTAAACAACGTTGCAAAGAAATTATATTCACGTCCAATTCACGAAAAATAAACCAACTCTAAAAACAAAGCAAAACAAACAAAGAAAAAAACTGGTGAAGAGGCCACCAAGTTGAGAGTGGTTCGGTCCATCAACTCACCAAAACTAACTAAATAAAACAAATCACAATAAAATTAAAACCAAACCAAAAGCCAATAAAGAGGTGACTAAGTTGAGAATGGTTCGGCCTATAGGCAAAAGGTAGTAGCAAATTGTTGAAAACCAATTTCTTGTTGACGTGATACTTTATAGTACTCATCTGCACGGTAGGGGAGTTGAGTCAATACACAATTAAACAAAAATATGATATCATATAAAAAATAAAAAAAACTGGTAAAAGGAGCCGCCAAGTTCCGAATGGTTTGGCCCTTCAAAGGAGTGATATCAACACACCAAAACATTCGCCAACTTAATCGCACCGAATAATACTTTGGACGTTAAATGAAAACTTGAACATTGCTACCGAAAGTAGCAATGTTCTAGTTTTCATTTAACCTTCGAACTATTAAGCGGTGTTTTGGTGTGTTGATATCACTCCTTTGAAGGGCCGAACCATTCGGAACTTGGCGGCCCCCTTTTACCAGTTTTGGTTTTTTCTATGATAATAAACATACTTCAAGCACCAACCACCTCTCCCTATACCGGGAAAATGCGAGTTATTACCACTTCTCAACCGCTTTCTTCTTCTCCGCACTCTTGTAACAATGGAACAGTGTAGGATCGCAACAATGGTTTTCGGTTTGGGTGCTGAGATATCTCAGCACTGCTTTCCTTTTTTGTTTTACATCTGTCACAAATACGGCATAAACGCTTACAACACGAATCTCCTTTCGTAATTTTATCATTGATGATTAAACGCAGATCAAATACATCCAACAACCAAAATAAAAAGCAGAGTACGAAGCTTTCGCATTCAGAATTATTAAAATACAGAAATGCGAGCAACCTAAAAAAAAAAAAAAAAAAGACTACGAAACTCTCGTAATGCAAGAATTAAAATTCTCACAACATAACACAGTTGTAGGAAATGCAATGTGGCACCATGAATGTCGCTGCATTTATCTTGTTTTGTCAGTGGTTTGGTTACCGTGCAAAACACCAGATGCTGCCACCATCATATCTTCACTAGAACGTTTGTACGCCGCATTAACTATCGTTAGCACTAGTTCAAATGCGACAATAAGTCAACTCGTGGTAACAATGACGGGTCGTGCGAAGAAGGCGAAAGCGGTTGAGAAATAGGATCTTACCCGTTCCCTCATGCTGAGCCCAACAATACCTCGAGCGCTGCGCGCCCTCGTTATTGTTAGAGTTCAGCACTCGGGAAACGGGTAAGATCCTATACTTTGCTACAATGGTTTAACGGACTCGGCTTGTACCTTCTCGGCTGCAACAAATAAACAATGCTCCACTTCGCCTCGGAGGTTATTGTTGCGTCTTTCGGAGGTACAGAAGGGAGCAAAAAGTTTGGTATGCTACCAATGATAACTACAACAATTCAGAATTATGGTATTGTTATGTTCAATTTAATGCACCGGAAACAACAATACTGCAAATCTTAATTGTTGTAGTTGATCATTGTTAACTTGTGTTTCCCTCTGTTCACATGCCGTCCTACCGCATCCAACTCGCTACTATTAGAAAACAAAAACGAAATTGCTTGATGCTTAATGTAAGGGTCAACTGATCCGAAGTCAAAACAGCAAAGGAGCACAAATAAACTTTGCTGTAAGATTTCAGGTACTGCAGTGTTGCTGCACTGTTTAGTCCACGAGAAATCTTATTGCTGTATTCAAATGTTTTTACCAATTTTACTTTTTCACGTGATAGA
Source organism: Lithobius niger (assembly GCA_023313725.1). Lineage (NCBI taxonomy): Eukaryota > Metazoa > Arthropoda > Chilopoda > Lithobiomorpha > Lithobiidae > Lithobius > Lithobius niger. Next base: position 5,223 of record JAHWFP010036806.1, read on the forward strand.
TCAGCTAATGAATGATGCATTCCACTTGGCTAAATGACATCGCTGAAAAATGTTTAAAAATTAATCGTTTTAATGTTCTTACTATAGCTCCACAGGTAATTCAGGGTTCGTGGAAATTGAAAACCTGGAAATGTCCTGGAAAGTAATAATGAAATTCCATGGCTTCAAGACAAATTTTTGTTTTTTTGTTGCCTACCTCCTTCCTCTTTGGATTAGTAGTTTTACTTTTTACTTCAGTTATTTTTTTCCTGCAAATAAGACTGTTTTACAATTTTCCTCAAACATGTATTAAAACTTCACACCTTGTATTTGCGTTAAAAGTGTGTAATTCTGCTTAAAGGATATTCGGGTAGAAAAATCACGCTCAGTATTGTATCCTCGTATTTTATAATTCAATTACATGAAATTTATTTATGGTTATTTCATAATCAAAGCAGTGGTCCACACGAAGTACTTAAAAGATAGTTTGTTTATAAACTTCAGACTTACATCCTTGATTTGCGAGTCCGCCCTATGCCACAAAAAATAACTTAACCAAAAAATGGCTGGTAATGATGGCGAACGCACCATACGCCATACTGCTTCCACTTAGAACCCGTGGAATTATGGGATCGCTGCTCCCCCGTTGGTTCAATGGTGGACATATGCTCCTTTCTTCTCCTATGGCTGCACAGTGGATTGAATTTCGCGGTCTTAGCTTCTCCCGGTGTTTGGTCTTCTTAGGAAACTAACTCGCGTTTGTAGTATTTAACTGTTTGACTGATTCTTTCATGTTACTCATCCATAATTTGACCTGGTGTGACCCGACGTACATAGTAGGCGGGATGATCATTAGGTATTATCACAGCCAACTTACTATGACCAACGTCTGCTTAGTGCTTCCACTTACAGGGGATTTTTTTCCCTTTTTAGGAGAAAAATGCTCTTCAAAGGAAAAAAAAGTTAAACAGGAAAAAGGGAAAAAATGGGGTAATTCTGTGTTTTATTTGCAAGTAGCAATCTTCTCTATGACTCACGATCTTCTCTCCATCTAGACCCGCCGTTTCGAAACTTCTACTCAATCGCGTGTAAACCTACCCAACCACAATTTACAATTTGGGTTAGTTTTTAACTTTCGTCTGTTGCTGGTTCTAAAATCACGAAAATTGAAGTACTAATTTTTACAGGTCCGTCCATATTGGCAGGAGGACTGTAGTACCGAAAATCTTTCATTTGTGGCCAGGTCCTCAATTGTAGCCGGCTCTCTTAATTGTTGCTGGGTCAAAAGGGTTTGATTTTGGAAAAAAATAGTATTTATTAATGGTTACCGCCATGTTTAGGCTTACTAAAAAGTAATAAAATCATTCATGCGATATATTCACCGGTTTAATGTCAGATACATGGACTACATTTATTGATCCCGTAAATTTACTTAACAGTAGCCAGTCTCTAGTTGTACCTGGGTGAAAATAGATTGATTTTAAGCAGTAGCCCGGGTTACAAATAGGGAATTTACCATAGTACTAATCAAAGTCCTTTGAATTTTATTTTCAATTTGCGTCAATAGGTGGCATTTCTGAGCCATTATTTCTGGCTCACTATTTTATTTTTAAATTAGGAAATGTTACAAATTAGTGGTCTAATGAAAGGAAATTAAATAAGGGAAATATTTCTTGCACAGGAAATAAAAGGGAAATTTTGACTCTGGGTAATTCTGTAAGAGAGTAGTATAGTGACAACAGTGCTTCTGCTGTGCAACAATACGGGTCTCAGGAAATCAAGTTTTTGTGCTGTTTAAACAATGAGCTTGGTGTATAGCTGCGCAACGCAAAAATTGTTACAGAAAATTTAAAAGTTTTCTTGCATACAGACACTAAATATTGTTCAAGCAGGTATCCACCACTAAAAAAGTCTATCCAGCAAGGTAAGCAGGCATCCACCACTATCCACTTTTATGCGTACAGTGTAAAGACTTTTTGTTTTAAAATTAATTCTTTTTGTTCCAGCATTCTGCTACGAAGATAAACATACGTGTACACTGTAAAAATAGTTGCTTTAAAATAAACACATTTTAGACATTCCTAGAAAACATTTTTTGATGTATTTAACTGAAAAGCACATAAAAATACATTTCTATGCATTGCAATAATCGCAGACTTTCGGCTGGGGAGGAAAGTCACACACCTCATAACGACTACCCCAACCCATATTTTTTGCCCTGCTCGACTGACTGCGTTACAGCTGATTTTCATTGTTGATCTTTACAGATAGAACTAAGCTCAATTGGCAGGCTCTTTCAGCTGTCGCCGAACACATGCATGTTTCCGTAAATGAGAGCTTATATTTATTTTGTCAACGAGCAAAGATAAGACTTCATAGACGGTATACAGTATGTCTCAAAAGTCCCGTCCTGGTTAAATAAAGCGTTAAGACTTGGATATAGATTGGTGATAATAACATGCTTCGATAGGAAGTCACCTATGGCGAATCCGATGATGACATCCAAAATGATGTTGGAGGTCATATTCAAGGTAATCCAATGTGTAACTCCTGAACTATGCACGATATGGGCATAAAGCAAATTAGAAAGTTGTGGGGGATTGCGTAACTAGTACAACACAGAAAGCAGAACAGAAATTGCATAAAAAACAAAGAAGATATTGGCAAAAGAAAGCAGGTGGTGCAGGGAAGCCATCCTCGGGGCAGCAGGAATTACAGCAGTAGGCCAAGTTGAACCATCAAACGAAAGATCAACAAGAAAAGTAAACATTCTTGCCTTGTTCTGGTATTACTGTAAAATAAACTTCAGTGACAGATTTAAGGCAAAAGGCTTGGGTGGGCAAGCCCTGAGAGCACCCATTTTGTCCCTGAAAAACTGATCTGTCCTCCCCATCCCACACTTCAAAATTAAATTTCCCAAATTCAACTAAATGGAAAATGGAAACATTAGTAGTCAAGAGCCAGCCATGCCACATGGGGAGAGTGGGGCAGGGAGGTGGCTGCCCCCCAAAACTTACTAAATAGGGCACCAATTTTTAAAATTCACTTTCATTGATTAGCGCTTATAAGTAAATAAAATGTTAATAAAGGACGTATATAAGTAAGAACATATGCCAATAAGGCAAAACTTGTTAATAAAGTGAATGTTAAAAGAAGAATTTGTGGCTCTAGTTAATCTATGCTCTCCCCCTCCCCCGGGTGTGACGTGGTCCTGACTACTGGGGTTGACATTTTCCATTAAGTCGAATTTGAGAAATATAATTTTGAAGTCAGGGTGTTGAGTTAGCGTGAGTGGAATGGGGAGGATGAATAAGATTTTCGGTTGGGGACAAATGGGTCCTTTCAGGGCTTGCCCACTCGGGCATTTTGCCTAAAATCTGCCACTGAAATTAATTTAAAGTATTACCGGAACAAGACAAGAATATTTACTTTCCTTATTACTATTTCGTTTGGTGGTTCAACTAGGCTTATTTCTGTACTTCCTGCTGCCCCGAGGATGGATTCTCTGCACTACTCGCCTTCTTTTGCAAATATCTTCCTTGTTTTGTGTGCGATTTTTGTTCTGCTTTCTGTGTTGTAATAGTCCCACGATCCCCCACAACTTCCTAATTTACTTTATGCCCGTATCGTGCATGGATTAGGAGTTACATATTGGATAACCTTGAATATAACCTCCAAGGTCATTTTGGATATCATCATCGTATTTGCCATAGGTGACTTCTTATACGAGCGTGTTATTATCAGCCACTCATTTCCAAGTCTTAACGCTGTTATTTCACTTGGAGGGGACTTCTGAGACATACTGTATATAAAACGGGAGGTAAACTACTCCTCTTCGAATGCCCCCCCCCCCACTTCCCCCTCCCTCAATTGTTAGGGAAAAAGCTAGTCCTACATGTTATTACAGGAAAAAAACACAATGGAGCCAACAATGTGAACAGCTAAGAATGACAAGTGAGCAGGAATTATGACGAAAAGATTGATGTGCCATCGTGAGTCCGGGAATTGAAACCGGGTCTTTGGCTTGGACCACCAATCCACTATGCTAACTCAATGCTATAATAATATGACACGTGAATTTGTTCATGATGATTGCTGCTCACTTGTTATTCTTAGCTGTTTACCATGTTGGCTCATTGTGTTTCTTCTTTTAATACTAATATTTATAGTAAATTTATGTTTCTTTAACCAACATTTTATGTGCATAATTTCATTGTAGAAGACCTTCGATGCATCCTGTAGCAAATGTATACATTTATTAAATCTTTAATTGACCCTTTGTATTTTAACTTCACTGCCAGAATTTTGGTAAAATGCAGACCTGGTCACGAACGACTTTAATAATGGGTTTAGAGAGCATTCTTCATAGTATTATAGCGATGGAGCATACAATAAATTGTGCTGTTAGATTCGGCTTTGCACCACCGACCAAGCAGAAATGCATAATTGTACCTTACTTCAGCTATTACCTTATTCTACTATGATTTTCCCCAATTGGCGTTTATTCACAACCAGTCTTGCATTGGTTGGCAAAGTCTGCTGCATTCAAAACGGAAACCTTATAAAACTGTTTAATGCAGGATAAAGTAGCAGCCCTAAATAATAACGAATAAATAGGAAAGCTGAGAAAAGAGCGTGAGAAGGTGTAAAAACCAAACTTAAGAATGTACAGTTTGCGCACTCATTTCGTCTTACCAGAGTTATAACTGCTGTTTTAGAATACACCTGAAAATTCTTACTATTTGTTAACATCTTTCTTAAATTTCATTATTTGTTTGCCTCAAATTATTTTTACAGAAGCTCTGGCCTTTCGGTTGGTTTTCCAGGAGCAACAATGAATTATGCTTCCTCCCCATTACCATAAAAAAAAAAAGGTTTTGTGCTGGCTTAACCTCAAGACTGTTCGTGTCGGGGATAAATGGAACAAACCAACTCAAAACGTGAAATGAAAGCTTTGTGAGGGTCCCTGGGAACCAAAGCTAAGTGGTGACGGGTTGGACTATGACCCAAGAGGATAAGTGGTCGAATCCCAAACCTGACCAGTGTACATTACGAAATTAAAAAAAAAACGTGCCGTATGAGTAAGAGGCTTAGAGTCAATGGGTTTCATCTGTTGAGACAATATGTTTTATCTTTGGCACCAGTTTAAGTCTGCTAAGCAAAGTTTTCTGCCCTGTTTCAGTGGTCACACTGCCTCAAGAAATTTCGTCAATATCACAACTGATTTTTGTCAGTTAAAAACGAAGCCAGCTAGAAAGACTGTTTACAAGTCATTCAGCACACCCGTAACTGAAAATGCATCCCTTCCTCAGTTGCAACAGATCACTATTGACTGAGGAGAAAATGTGACCATTTAGTTATAAGAGTGGGCTTTTTGGTAGGATAAAACAATTCTGTGCCATTTTATTTTTCAGGCCCTCCGTGTAGTTGCAATCTTAACCAAACAGGTGATCCTCCAGCTCATAATGGAACAGGAGTGTACGATCTGTCCAAAAAAGTGAGCCGCCCTCGCAGGGATGTTCTGCTGCTCTACAATGTTGTGGCATGCGCGACAGGTTGCAACCCAATCCAACTCATGGGTTATGGCTGCTACTGTGGATTCATGGGGGCAGGAGTGCCCGTTGACCCAATTGACAAGTAAGAAGTTTCATGTTAGCCCATGATTTAGTGTTCTCCATCTTTTTAACAGTCTACAGCTCTTATAATCTATAAAGATAGCCTTTTTCCCGTTAACATTCAAGAAACTTCGCCTCAAGCGATGAACTGGCAAAAGTTACAACTTGGCTTCTCGAAAACAAGTGAATTTTAAATGTGTTAAAAACTAATTAAATGGTTATCTGTCCTCGGCAAGGGTACAAGGTGTCTAACTGAAATCAAGCAAGCCATATAAATTTGAAAAAAACGGTAACCGGCGTTTATTGTGGTTTAGACATGACATAATAGAAGAAAGAGCACACAAAACCACACATAAGAACACAACAACTGTTCACTTAAATTTTTGGCGAATAATTGCGTTCGCCTTCTTCAGAAGTTAGTTAGAAAAAAAAGAGTCACTATATCGTCCTTTTGAACTTCGTGCAAGAGGCGAGAACCGCTGATCTATATCGTGCGTTGCATCTGGAGTGCTCACTTTCTGTCAAGTTTTCATGCGAGAATCAGCCGCAGTAGGCGATCAATGTTTGCATAAGCAGGTTTTTCTAACTAACTTCTGAAGAAGGCGAACGCAATTATTCGCCGAAAATTTAAGTAAACATTTGTTGTGTTCTTCTGTGTGGTTTTGTGTGATCTTTCTTCTATTACGTTATATAAAATTTCTTGGATTTACCATTGATGACCATTTAACATGAAACGAGCAAATCAAACAATTACGAAGCAAGTTGCCGAGAAGTGTCGGTATCTTAAGGCATTTATAACAATACCTAAACACTCAAGCACTCTTGATATTGTACAATGCATTTACAAATTATTGTAGCATGGTCTGGAGCAACACTTCACAGAGTAACCTTCATAAGCTTCATTTACTTCAGAATTTTGACTGTAAAATGGATTTAAAACTTTTTAAAACGTACACTTTTAAAATTGGAGACATTGACGTATCTGCGAATTTCCAATAACTAAGCAGTTATCTTCATCAGGCACAATAAGGGTGTTTTTTGTGAACTTTGGCTACATCTTTTTTTGTTTACATCGTCTGCTTTCAAGTTCGAAGATGCACGTGAGTGTGGCTCCGGTATTTACTTGGTTATCTCCCACATTGTCGTTGATCTTCCACTCCTTCAGCGACAAAGCGTCGAGTTCACGGTTCACTAGTTGCTACACATTAGGATTGGCTGGGCCTTGAATATTCGTAAGGGGGACCTTGTGTGCCGAATAATGTTGTATTGCAATCGATTCAAGACGCTCAAGGTGGTTGTCTCTAGCATTATTTGAGCACACTAGTGTCTTCATGTTTCCCCAGTCAATCTCGTGCTTTGTGCTCATGCATACTTGAAAGCAGACGATGTAAACAAAGAAGATGTAACCAGAGTTCACAACCACCATCCTTATTGTGCCTGATGATTATAACTGCTCAGTTATCGAAAATTCACAGATACGTGAGTGTCTCCAGTTTTGAAAGTGTGCATTTTAAAAAGTTTTAAATTCATTTTACGATGCGCAAATTTCATAGTATTGCCAGTAATTATTTTCATAACAAAACCTTGAAAATTCTTATACCAAATAAATTTAGGGAAACTTTATACAATTATAATTTCTGTATGTACCAAACCCGTATAGCAGTAAGGTTTCACATGGCATACCACAGAACCAAAATATTGCAGTATAATTATAGCAATGGGGCCAAGCACCAATCGGATATGTTACCTGACCACTTAGAGCAAAACTAATTTAAAGAAAACACTTTTGATTTTCAACTCCTCCCCATGTGTATGTGCTGAGACCAACTTTCATGCATTTATTTTTACTTGCTACTAATTTTTTTTTTGGTAGCTTGTTTTTGATATATACTTATTTTTACTTATACCTGGGATTGGTAAGACCGTCTGCCATTATACTCTTTGTAGTCGTTTCTTTCTTTCTTTCTTTTTTTTTTTTGCAATAAACCATTTACTTGCACGAAAGCCAAAAAAAATTCAATATAGTACTTACATGAATGAGTGCCGAGGGGTGAAGGGTTTTGATGTGCAGAACCCAGTACTAATTCGAGGCCCCTCGCTCACGCATGCATTAAGAGATAGGTCGCACGTCAAACGATAGCATACACAGCTAAATTTTGTTCGTAAGATTGTCGTGGGCTCCTAGGAGAGTGTTCACAAGGCACATGTGTATGATGGTTCCAATATGGGGGGCAACCTCAACTCGATTTGCATGATGTCTTAATAACAGGCCCCAACCTGTGCAAGCCCCACCCCCTGTTGGATCATCGTCTTCTACTGATAGGTACGTATTGGCATTACCAATACAGCATATATGGTTTTTTTTTAATAATGCACGGTAAAATATCAGCAATACTGTTAAAAGAGGAAAATGTTACTTAAATAAATTTCCCAACACTAAAATGTGGACACCAACACTACTCTTTCAGTTCTATCTAGGAACTGTCAATGAGTATACAAGCGCCTAGTCCCACTAAAACAACTTTTTTTAGTCCCACATGTACATTATGTTAGTTACGGGATTAGTACAGGCGGATTAGTACTTGGTTTCTAATTGGGGATGCTGACTACCGAGTTGTGCTTATTTGGATTCACTTTGGACCCTTCACAAAGCTCGCACTACACCTTGGTTTTTTTTTTTTATTTCATTCTGTACCTGTCTACATATGTAAGCAATAGGCAAGAAAGGATTAATGAGCCAAGCTTCCTCGGTATACTGACTAACTTGTAAAGATGAGTGCTCCCCACTCAATCATGAATTTTTTCAGAGCAACTATGTGACAAACAACATGAAAGATTACACTCAAAAAGAACTTACTGAAAGAGCTTTTTATTGCAAATGTGAAGACATCCGCTATCAAGGTTAATTACGAAACATTCCCACAATATTTTTCCGATGTTCAGGCTTTGCGGAACCAACCATAAAGCATCCAAACATTAAATTCCAGAATTCAGTAAAGTCTTTCAAAAGTCTCCTAGGTCTTCTGACGTTTTATTCTAAACAACGTCTTAAATGGAAATCAACTTTGTTTCGCGGCATAAAGATGCATTTCACTTTTGCTAGAGATTCCAAATGAAATTCCTAAGAAGAAGTTGTTTGAGAGGAGCAAAATGGTTTTGAAGACATGGCAACACCTCGCTTATTTTTTTAAATTTACAACACTGCAATAATTCTTGCTAACAATCACCATTAAATTTTATACTCCCCTATCCAGATTTGCAATGTAAAATTTATCCTTGGGTATGTTGCCTCCATTAATAATAAAGTAATACATGTAATGCATAACGTTCAATCGATTTATGTATGAATGAGCCATTCTAGGGGTGGAAAAGGTAACACGTCTTGTGATTTGGAAACTTGCAACGTTATACAACAAAAAAATATTTGCAGCCAAATCTAAATTTGCCCTCGTAAGACTGAAGGCTCTTTTGCATGACTCACTTTTACAACAGTAAGCCATGAAAAACAATATGTGGACGTACTCAAAGCGATTCTATGTTAACCGCTACGTTAAACTGATTCTATGATGGACTCACATGGTTTGCTCACTTCTGTTAAGTACCAATATACAGAATATAAAAATTCAACCTTAACCTAAACTTAATCCAACATCAGAGCATTACTAGATTTGCTAACTGTGCTAGGGCTCAAAGAAGAACGCAAATAGACAGACGTGGGATTCATACCACCGCATGTTTGGTTTGTAACCGGCCATTCTGGCCAATGGGCTCTGCTTGCTCGCGTTGTTTGGGATTCCCGCTTTGCAACATTTGCGGTCCAGGTTAGGATTTAGTTATTTTTCCTCCTGCTTGATAACATGCTCCACAAGTCATGAGGTTGATGCAAAAGAGGTAAGGACCCAAAACGACAAATGAAGATGCTGACAAAATATAACTGAAATATTTTTAAATGTAAGTGTTGTTACCTAAAGAGAAATAAAACTGGCTATCCTATGACATACAATTCTTTCTAAACTTCCTTATGAGGTTATTTCACTTTTATAATACAAACGTTGACAAAGTAGGGCGCGGTGATCAGCCGTACGGTTGAACAGTGTGTAAAAGCAGTCCACTAATACTGATTCCATTTAAACTCTTTACACACTTGTAGTTGACCAATGGCAGATTAAGGTAAGTGCACCTACATTCAAAAGTTTATTCCTTTCATTACTTAAAGACTGATAAGCAGCGAAAGCTAATGGCAAGAATAACATTCCCCTACTAAATATCTCAAACCTGTGACCTTCATTGCTTAACTTTTGTGTCACAACTTAAGCACTACAACCCAATACAAGCCTAACTATTGTTACTAGAAACAAGTTCGTTGATAAAATCAGCCAGTCAGCCATAATTTGAGCCTGGCCTAAGTGCACCACTGCTTCAGGCCCACACAGGATCCCTGGCACTTACAACCATGTTAGATCACTGTTAGCTCACCAACACGCCCACATACAATGGGTGCAGGATGGCCGGTACAAAGCAGGCGCTACCTTTGAGGCATGTAGGGATCCAAAAACGCCTTCACAAATGCACTGCGCTGCTGAACAGGTTTCTACAAGTGACTGCCCTCAAGGTCACCAGGTATGCTAGAAGAATGTTGCCTTAAGGGCTGCAGTCTGTTGGACCTTGCATCCTCCTCGTCCAATCGCTACTACATTGGATGGGGCTAAAAGTTCGTCGATCATTTGAAACTTGTGGAGAGAGAAGTTTGCAGACACATTTGCTGCATTTGAGCTCACACTCCGAAAGGAGCTCACCACTCTATACCGAAAGGAGCTGACCACTCCATTAATCGGCAACAGCTACCCCCTCCACAAATTAATGCTATTGAAGTAAACCACCTCCTTTCGGCAACCAAAAATGAAAAGGCTCGAGACCAGAAGACTTAAATGTTCATATTCATTCTCTTGGTAGTTTTATCCCATAGCCAGTCTCCCGAGTTTACCATGAAGGTTGATTCCCATCTTAAAAAAAAAAAAATCGACCACAGACCCAAGTGATAGTGAAAGCTGCTACAACATTACACTGATGAGCCTGTTGGCAAGCTGCTGCATCTTGTGCTTTGAATCGTTCTGATACCTAATTTGGATTTAAGAAACGGTATGGCCACTACGATGGCAGAAAGAATGCTCTCGTGTCTATTCTGGTTTTGTGGATGTAGCGAAAACCTTCTGATAAAGTCGCACATCACTCCGTTTTTGATATTCAACAGTGAGGTATCCATGAATGCACTGTCAACGCTGCGAATACCGAATGGTATTTTTTGTTTGAGAATGAGTGAAGAAAACGTGGATCGATCTTACGAAAATACACTGTCAACCTCTTAAGAGATTGTTACCGTAAGAAGAATGTTTCTGTAAACTGAGACGGATCAATATCGGCTCTTTTCAGAGAATATGGCAGGGCTGTACCTTGTTGCTGATCCTGTTCTTTCCAGCTCAGGATGGGGCAGTGGCTAGCACCGATATGCTAGTAACTGGTTGTCAAATAAAATGGGACGATGGTCAATGAAGTCGCGTTCACAGATGATATTGTGCTTCTTACCACGAGCCAAATCCTCCTATTCATATATTTTATTTTTTTGCGGGAGGTACAGATTTACAAGATCTAGATTTGGGGTTTGTTTAATATCTCTGTAATGTGTAGCACAATGGCAACATGGACCACTGCACTGTGACTGGGGTTGGTACTTACTTGTTGACGAGCCATTAACCCTTTACCTGCCATACACAAGCCCAACTTGTCATAGAAAAGACCCAAATTTAAGTATTAAAAACAGAGTCTAAACTAAGCACAAGATGGCCAACAATGGAGAAATGACAACAATACTATGTTCCTTTAACAAGCTGACTCTACAGACGACCGCGGCTGAGTTGGTAGAGGAGTGTGCTTGAAGTTAAAGCTCCTTTAAGTTGCTAGTTCGATTTCCCATCCATTAGCCCTACTCTTGTGGCGATAGACTGCAGATATAACATTTACGTGTCAGGTAAGGGGTTAAGCCTCAAACCCCCTAAGCCAGTGAAGGCTCCAATTCCTTTTGGACAGACTTGCTTTCTTGACCAGAGATAAGAGCATGACATTTGATGCTAGGATGTCTTTTTGCATGGTTTTCGGCAAAAGAGGCAACCAGGTTGTGCCGTTGCCGATTGAGTGGTCTGAATTAGGGTGGGTTCCGTCAGTAACTTATCTTGCAACAGTCCTTCTGTCATGGTTGCCTTCCTCTAGGCTGTTGCCAAGACTCCTAGGCTTGCCTGCAGCGAGACTCCATCTCCCTGTAAAGCTCCTAAGGCTACTTCTCTTGGACATGAGAGAGAGAGAGACATGCAGGATCATGGCTCACGCCACATCTTGGTTCTTCTGATGCAGTTAAATCATTAATGAGCTCTCGGTCCACTCAATTCGTTACGTCCCAGATCCAGGCACCAGGGGAACATAATTTGCGATGACTTATCTGATAATGATCACCTGAAGAAGATCCACCCAGAGCTGTGCAGAACTGCCAACTATGTGCTGCATATGTTCAACTTTGTCACGGAGCTGCTAAGTTGCAACTGCTAAAAACTTGGGCAGTTGTGTTCTATGCAATTGTAACTTGCTCCACCTACATGAGGGACAATCTGTGGGAACTGGCCAACATCTACCACGGTGTCTGTAGAGACAATTGAGTGCCGACTTTTGAGCTTTGCATCGTGCCACAATGCGACATTCCGTCCTTGCCTCTAGTGTAACCCTTATGCCGTCAGAACTGGTACTGACAATTGCGGTTACGGCCTAGAAGGTTCAGTGGCCAAGGGATTCATGTTCATCGGCACTGGTGCGAAATCCAGACGGACCAGAACAAATAATCCTTGAGACGGTGTGCCCATGAACACGTTCAGGGAATTGTAGTCTGCGGATGAGGATCTACTCTACAATGCGCATGAGAATGCAGTACAGTGCACCTTTTTTCCTTACTTTTGGATGTGTTCCCGTTCCACATGTTTATTGTTATTCTTATTCTCCCTATTGTACCTTGTATCAACAAAGCAAACTAAATAAATGAATACATTTTTTTAATTTATATGTATTCCTGGATTATCTGGTTACAATTTTTCAACAGCTGTGTATCATTTCAAGAGAGGCATAATGTACGATATTTTCCTTAAAGTAAGATAACTTGTCATGTCTCAATTTTCTCCTATTTTAATTTTGTGAAGCAGGGGCTCAATTTGAACAGATTTAGTTTCATTTAAAGGTAGCCTCATTTTTCCAAAATGCACCCAAGGATATGTAATGTAAATTCAGCAATGGATCAAACCTACTTAACATTTTTTTTTTTTTCCTGTGTTAGTTTTTATTTTGCCTTATGTGACTAACTCGGCCAAATTGACGTAAATGTTGCCAAAGCTATTTTTTCTACGAATAGGCAAAATGTAATTTTAAACAAAACAGGAGAGACCAAGGATCTATACTTTGCTATTGATTCGATTGTTTGTCCATCTCTAGATGCTGTCAACAGCATGACCGGTGCTACGATCATCTTCCCTGTCCTCAAAAGATGCTGTACTTCATCCCTTACAAGTGGACCTGTGTGCGAAGAAAACCGCTGTGTCGTAAGAATGATCCAAATTTGATCAACAATTGTAGCGCATTGTAGAAATAACTAACGATGTACTTTTGTTATTCTTACAAACAATCAAAATGTACTTAAATAATTATTATTCAATAATTTGTGCGATCTGAGTACTGGTACAAACCTATATATCACTTGCAAATTTATGAGCGGGCCAAATGAAATAACACAAATATTTTTATGATGAAATTTGGCTTAACATGATAAATTGTTTAGTTCATAGTTGATACTGTGTTTCTTTACACAGGGTAAAAAATAAGTATGATTTCATATAAATAGTTTGAAATGAGGCTAAATTTAATTGCTTAAGGATTCAGGTACAGTAAGAAATCCAGTATCCTCTCTCATACTTCTAACTCTGCAATGACCTTTACAGTTACATTAAATAAAATGAATGAGCATTCTTAACCAATCAGAGAATGTTATTTGTGGTTTTGCTCTATCGCTACTAGGCAACAAGGTAGCACATGGATGACCTTGAACAAAATAGTCAAGGTCATTAGACTACCACCATGACAAAGGGTATGATATACTATCTCTCAATTCTCTCCTCATACATTAGAATAGGTCTTATTGTTTACTTTGAAGGTTAGGCTTAACTGACGGTTGATGATGATCACAATTTACACTCATTCTGCAAAATCCAGATATAATTACACAAATATCACTCACACAGATACCTGTCCTCTATATGCCGCGAATTTTTGACAGCTTAATTTTAAATGCACTTAAAATTAAACTGTCAAAAATTTGCGGCATATAGAGGACAGGTATCTGTGTGAGTGATATTTGTGTAATTATATCTTGATTTAGAAGAATGAGTGTAAATTGTGATCATCATCAACCGTCAGTTCTTATACATTCCAAATTATTACATTCACTCCAAATGTTCCAAACCTCGTACATTCCAAATTATTCGCATGGAACCAGACGTCTTGTTCTCCCTGTAAAGGTGAATTCAAGTTTAATGGTTGATCGAATTTTAACAATACCTACTGAGTTACATGGCAATTTACTTCTTGCACTTTTTATTCCTGCATTTTAAGCCTTTGCAACTTAAATTACAAACTACAACAAAAGCTAGAAATTCCATTACTGTTTACTAAATAATGTGAAGTCAGTTGCAGAAATGAAAACTTGCATGATAACATAATTGCTAACAAGACGGCCACTTTTACGAAATACCATTACATAAAATTATCATATTTACATTGGTTTACCACAACTTCATTAGAAAACTAGCACTTAATTTACTGTAAATGTTTGCATCCTTTAAACCAATCCTTGTCTGCAAAAATATGTGCTCCTTACATTGATGTACAGGGTGGCCACACAAACAACCTGACTACCCCTACAAGGCTTTCATTCCACAAGTTCTGGTTTTGACTGTACTGCAGGTTGATTTGCCATCTCCTGGGCTACTTGATGGCTTGATTAAGGAGTCGGACTGGGTATCCAAGTCGCAGGAATTTGAGTTTAACCTCCAGGTAGTGTTTCTCGGCGGTCTCAACTCGGTTGGACCAGATTTTCCCCGTGGAATCCGTGGTCGATGACGCTCCGTCTGTGAGTTACTTCCAGCAGCACGCAGTTCAAAATTTCACAATGAAGTTGCGTAAGTGTTTTGCCACCCATGAAGGCAGAAGACTACTGTTGTTGAACTTTAGCAATTCTGCCGAAAATTTGCATTTCGGCCTCAAGTTGAAACGTACAGTTTGGTAAGAGCGTATCTACTTTTGCGACTGTTTAAAACCAAAGTAAAAATGAGCCTGTCAGCATTCAATGACGATGTAGTCAACTGCTTTCCCATCTTTACATTTCTTTTCAGTGAACGATTATTAAATGTATATCTTTGATCATAGTGAGGAGCACTCATCAGAAAAAGCAGACGAATATTAACCATTTAAGAAAATACTTTGAAAAAATAATTTAACTCATTGTAAAAAAATACATTAAATTTCCATTCTAAAACTCTGCTTCCTAAGCAGGCAAATTTCTACTAGCTAGCAACTAAAGACACGGCAATGTTTGAACTATATCAAATAATTATGAGACCTCGGGCTGTTCACTTACCTTCATTGGTCATCATTTATGACACAGTATTTCAAATTTAGTCTTTTAGATTATACTATCTCCATCCAACACAATTCTTGTTGCCAAAAAAACAAAACTGTTGTTGATATTAAAAAAAAAAAACCCATTTTCATTGCAGATGGAGCTCAGAAACTGTGGCATCATGCATCCAATTGTGCCTACCGCATGTGTGAATGTGACCGCCTCTTTGGCGAGTGTCTGCGTAACCATAGTTGCCCGAAACGCAAAGCTGTGTGCCGATCAGCACCTTGGAGAACTTTGCAGAACCTTCTTCTTGGTCTCAGCATTGCTGGATGAATTCCCTTCTTGACAGCAAAAGATTGTAATAGTTTAATTTACTGGAAACAATCGTAGACAATAAGGGAATACTATTCTACTTCAAGCAAAACCAAAAAGGAGATATTTACGAAGTCATAACTATTGATACAAAAGTTTATTTCATTTATCATTATGAAGTCTGGCCAAATCTATTTCTGCAAAGCTGTATCATAAGCTTTTTTTTTTTTTTTACCATGAATCCAATACCAAGTGGATAACTAAAATTATAATGGCATCTGAACTGATGACTAATAGCGATCTTGTCGAGCCCATCTCCGATTCAGAGTTGCCAACTTGCCAATCATAGTTTGCATCATCAAAGCCCTAATACCTGATAAATACTACCGGTATAAATAAATGTTGCTTCAATCTTGCTTTAATTATTATGGCCTGAAGTCACAGCTAAAAGTTGGTTCATTTGTACGTTTGATGCTCAAAAATCAATTATGAATCAGCACACAACCACTAGCGTTCCTATTTTTTTTAGTGATCAGGGTCTGATCGGCAACTATTCATTAAGTAAAATTAGTCTGGTCCAGCCTCACAAATCACCATTTAATGTGTGGTTTGGGTTGAATTCACCACTTCACAGTGTCCACCTGAACTTTTCCACTAAGTGTTGTAGGGTTTGTACGTCCTAATATACACCAAATTTCAGGCCTTGTTCAGATTTTTCCAGGATCTACTACTACATTTTTCAGGTTTTGTAATTCAATAAATCTAATTCAGCAAGTCTTGCAATAAGCTGAAGAGCAATATTTACAGTGCTTTTTTTTTGCCATTAAATTTAGCAGGTTGTATCCTGAGACTCATTATTGATCGAGGGCAAAATATGTTAAAACCCAGGGAAAAAAACATATGCACGAGTGCTGTTCAACAACTTATCGGCTGGACGTGCCCTGCAGGAGTAAGTTGAATCCTGCGAAAGAAAGTGGTCTCACGAAATGAGGTTTCCATAACACAGAATTACGACAATGTCGACAATTTCAATAAAATCGACTGTCCTACGGCAAAAAAAAAATGGCATTCGCCTAATGCAACTTAACTGGATAAGTTTACAAATGTGCATATACAGGATTGAAGACCTTTCAAATTTATTACTTTCTATTTACCGTACAACTATTTAACAAATCAGGATTATAGAATATTACAAGCTTTTCAAGCTAGCGTACAAACCTCGAAGTAGGTTTACATCGATAAATGGAAAACGTGCAAGCTGCAATGAGTTATGACAACGAATTCAGAATGAAGTGTCGGACACATTAGTTCATTACAACTACCTACCTCGTTCCACAATCCCTCTCTAATATGGAATGTAGTCCTAGTGATGAGCAATGCAGTGAAGTGTGCTAAAAAATGTGACATGGGCAGTGCACAACACTGAGCCAATTTACTGCAACGCTTTCATTACAGCAGTAAGTTGTTGCCATAAATCTCACTATAATAAAATGGAACTCGTATGAATGTACAAATACTAACAAAAATTTGGTGCTAAATGTGACATTAACCAAACAATCTATTGAGCACATCATACAAAGCCATCCAGCACACTTGTCAATTTGTTCGTTCAGTCGTTAGATTTTTACGTATATATCAATGTTTGGCAGCTTGAAATATCAACCTGAACTTAGGTTATATTTGTAGTACGGTAAGGATTCTTGAGATGTAAGCAATCGTTTTGAATTAATGGGAAAAGGATTCACGACAAAACTGAAAGGTGCTTAGAAACTACCTTATGCTAACAATGAAAAACTATCAGTTTGAATTGAAACTGTTTAGTGTCATGCTCACAGCTTAAAGGAATACTAACATGATTTATGAAAATACTCGAACTTCAATATTGACTGACAACTAATTTACGTTGCTGCAAATTTTTGATAGTCATTAAACACTAGTTATGTGTTCAAATGCCGACTATCTTCATCTGGCTTCCTGCGTTCTGGACATGGTGGATGAAAGGGTGTGAAGGCAGTTGTAAATTCATAAAGTTTAACTCCCTTGTTTTCAAGGTGCTTGATTGCTAGTGATTCAAGAGCTCTTAAATGCTGGTCAAATTTTGAGTTGGATTTGATCAACGTTTGTGTGCCAAATCGACTGGAGTGGCACACAAACGTTGATCAAATCCAACTCAAAATTTGACCAGCATTTAAGAGCTCTTGAATCACTAGCAATCAAGCACCATGAAAACAAGGGAGTCAAACTTATGAATTTACAGCCGCCTTCACACCCTTACATCCACCATTTCGTACACCCAAAACTCAAAAAAAACTCGCCCTCTAATGGCAATCCCTCTGGGTGACAACAGCGCTATCAAGTAAAGATCAGCGGTCACGCGCGCGATTTTCAAAAACAAACAACGACCGGTTCGATGTAGTCGAGTATCCAGAACGCAGGAAGCCAGATGAAGATAGTCGGCATTTGAACACATAACTAGTGTTTAATGACTATCGAAAATTTGCAGCAACGTAAATTAGTTGTCAGTCAATACTGAAGTTCGAGTACTTTTATAAATCATGAGTTGTACACACTTCAATGTAAACGATCCTTTAACTAAATCCTCACTTTTCCTATTTTTTTATGTTAGCCAAGACCATGAAAACCCTTTTAAGACTTATAAAATCTTGATTGCCTTGAAAAAACATGGAAATAAATAAAAGCAACTGCCACTTTAAGTCACCTATCCCGACGAGACACGGCATAAGCTCGCACCATGTAGAAACTGTGATTTCATTTTTCTTAAGGCCAGTTGGGGTGAGGTATACGTTTCCCTTGTGCTGCACCAAGCTGAGATAGCCCCAGGCAATGCTGTTTTGTTTCTGGCACCTGCGCAGGTGAGGCAGACAGCCTGGAATGCGGGAAGAAATAAGACGTCACTCCGTGCGATTCAAAATGGGAATTTCTCCAGCGATTGGGTAGCACATGTCGTAACATTAATTCCAGTACCTAAACTAACCATAAAAAAATGTATAGTTGGAGGCTTTAGTATTCCTTTAAAGAATGACAGAGGCTAATTTTTTTTCAGCAATAAAGCATAAATTACAAGGTATTCGTGGGAGAGCTAAAAATCTGACATCAACTGCTTCTGCTATTTAAGAGTTGTGGTGGAGAAAACATCGAACAAAAGACCAAAAATTGTAGTTGGGTAGTTTTCTTTCTATGCAGTTTAGGAGTTAAATCCTAATTACATAGCTTGTACAGTATACGCAACTGAAGTATGTAGGCCATTTATTTAGGGCGTGATATATACCGAAAATATTATTAATTTAAAAAACAAGAATTTGTAACTTCACCACCTTTGAGTACATACGTTGTTAACTAATGAAAAATTCCTTGTTTTAAACGACTACTAGCTCCCACAAACCTTTTGCAGCATATCTACAAATAACATACTCATATTATCAAAACTGCATTATTAGTGAGTGATGGGCATTACAAGCTAGGTTCTACCTATAAACAAGACAGACAATACTGCTTTATGATAGCTATTCCTTTTAGTCCATATTCCATATTTTTGGTTTTGTTTACCTGAAATAACTAAGGCTGCGTCGGAATCAATCAATCAGTTTTGACCAATCTAATGTTTAAATACCCCTTCCCTATCGGTTTTTTTCTATGAC
The DNA here is from genome assembly GCA_023313725.1 of Lithobius niger. Lineage (NCBI taxonomy): Eukaryota > Metazoa > Arthropoda > Chilopoda > Lithobiomorpha > Lithobiidae > Lithobius > Lithobius niger. The sequence continues at coordinate 24,494 of JAHWFP010036806.1, forward strand.
TATCTAGTAGTGTTAAGAGAAAATGGACAACTCGGGGGCGAGCAGATGGCTAATAAGGATTGCATATCTTAGTACGCTGGGCTAAGCCAGATGGCAGCAGCAGGCGTGTGTCTGCCAACACTGATTTATTTTACTGTTGGGTAGGATAGCTATTGTGAATGACTGATCATGTTTGTTGAGTCTTTTTTAATATCTCTTTGACAAAGTTTGGCGTTCTAACACCTATTTAAACATAGATTTAAAAATGGACTTAAAAAATTAGTCTTGACGATGTGGCAAACACCTCTACCTATCTAACTGGTGGCGCCTTATGCAAACACAGTAATGTATCGTTGTAGACAGTTCCGATTTAGCAGCGCACTCAACGTTACGCAACCATTTAAGTTATCCCCTGATGGTACTAATACCTCGACTTGGTTTTGAATTACGTACGTAGCAAAAAACAAAATATTGCAAAATAGATTTTTAACGAGTCATAAACACATGCAGTTTAATAAACATGATTAATTAAAAAACTTGATTAATATGCCGGCAGATTTCAGTTATGACATTGATCTTATTACAACTTACTTTTTTCCACACGCCAAATAGAATATGAACATAGGCGAGCCAATTTTAATATCATTGACGTGGTGAGCGCTCCTAATTCGAATATGTGAAGGTTGATGCTCTTTATCAAAAATGTCCATCACGTTGGGAAAATTTTAAAACTACCATTGTATTGTTAGTGGGTCAGCAAACGGGGTTATTTCCTACCCAATATTTGAATAGGTATTTGACCATCCAACCCCACGATACAATATCTATTGAGCCGAGTGTTTGGCGAGAGCCTTTGGCGCAAGTGGCAAGCTAATACTATAGGCAACGTAAAGCAGCCAAAGTTGAAAGAGCAAGCTAATACTGAGACAACATACACTGCCAAATCTGAATTGTATGCAAGGGGTGAAAACGAGGTAGTAATGAGTTAAGCTAGCCTGATGAAGACAGTCGACTAAAGTTGAATATCCCCAGTGGAATTGACTGTCGTAAATTCATGAAGATACTGTGTTACCTTCCTTGGACTTTGAAACTTTGTGTAGTGAGTAGTTTGTAATAATGTGTTTGTAGTAGTGGTCCCGACACAGCCTTACCTTGTTTTATGCTTATTTTAGAATATGGAATTATTTTTATTTTATTTTTATCTTCACTATAAGATTAAGATATTTATGTGGATAATGTATTTATTTTGCTATTGTTATGTTTTACAGTGAATCAGTTACAAGTAGCCGGTGTTATTTGTTTTGCTGCAATATTATGTATCGTATTGTTACACATGTAAGTCTTCAGGCGTAACGCAAACCTGTGATATACTATGTACGAGTTTTTTTACAGTTTGTTCATAATCATCCATTCTTGCATGCTAAAAATGTTTTGCATAGGATTTCTCTTGGTTTGGCCATTAAAAACCTGTCATTTATCATTCCACAGCCTGAATTCTTTCATCCGTTTTTAGCCACAGAATTCCTATCCAATTAAATTTTTGCATTATTGTCTGCTTTAAAATGAAAATTCCTGATAAAGAGCCTTGCTTCCCAATGGCAGCCGGATCCAGGTACCTCATCCCTCCCTATTTCACTTTTAAGTGTTCCATTTGTTTCACTCGGAGTTTGACGTGGCAGTTAAGCGTCCCTCCAGTGGTGGATGGAAAGTGTATGTTTATATATATATATGCACATGTTATGCTGCCTATGGACATTTCTAGGGGTGTGCGAGTATAATAACTTTAATTCGAGTCGAGCTAATCCAAGTTTGCAACAGAAGAATCGAGTATCGAACCGAGTGTGAGTATTTGGTGAAGGCATGTGCACTTAGTTTGCAAGTGTCTTTTTTATTTGTTAGTGTAATAACAACTAAGATACTGCTTAACGGACTGTGGGGAAGTCAACGTCCACCACTAGTTTTCAAGTTCTTAGGATATAACTTTAAAATGGTTTGAGCTAGTGGCTTTTCATTTGCACCACTAGAAAGCTCTCGTAGAGATGATGAATTTGGTATGTTTGAACGTCAAAATCGGCCAAAAATTGGAGAGAAGTTATCGTATTTTCACCGGATTCGAGTCTTCCGAGTATGGATGCAAGTGACGAGCCGAGTTCGAGTATACGTTGTATACTCTGCTTGGCTTGAATGTTTCGAGTATCGCACATCCCTAGACGTTTCCTTTTGGCCGTGTCAGTATTGCTCAGCGGTAGGATCTCGGCCTTTGGTTTCATAGGTTGTGGGTTCGATTCCCTGCTCAGGCAGTCTGACATTTAAGTCCAAAAGGCAACATAAATAGGTTTGCATCTGTATTTATTTAACTCTTGTTGAGCCTTTGGCTTTCAGTCTTTAATCTTGACTCTAAGTAGAATGGCCAGGAAGAAGATCTGTTTTCCGTGCAGGTGGAGATTCCTCGAGTGGTTCGCTCCTACCATGTTCAAGTAGGCAACAGCAGTGGTGTTGTCACTGTGTGCTTGGAAGGGACGTATGGCAAGGCAGATTACTTGCAGTTCCAGGATGTTGATGTGGAGCTTGCATTCCTCGAGTCCACATTTCTGCAAAGTCTTGTTGTTAGTTTAGGCACCCCGGCCAGTAGTAGACACATCCATGAGGAGGATCTCAGAGGGTTCCTCTTCTCTGATGGGAACTCCAGATGCAGTGTTCGTAGGATTGCACCATATAGAAGGGCTTCTGACGCTGGATAGCTTTGGGGCATGCAATTCTTGGTTTGCTATGGGTTGTGTCCTTGTTTACAGTGGGCCTTCCTGCACCAATGCAGTAGGCAAGTTTCTCCACGTGGCATAGGGAAAAAGGCCTCCAGGAGACCAATGATCATGCAGAGGGACCTCATCAAGAAGTTCTGATGACCCAGCGGATCCATGGCGCCTTCCTTAACGGAGAAAATCCTCGGGCAGAAGGTGCAATCCTCCAGGTCGATGAGATTCTCCACGAAGATGATAGATCTCAAGGGCGCTAGGCCTCCTACTTAATGTAGATTCCAAAGCCCAGCTTGAACAGGAGGTCCACCGTGATCTGGAGGCATGTTGAATTCTTCTTGGAGTCTTTGTTCCAGAGAAACCAGCTGTCTGAACAGGAGTGTGTTCTGATGCCTTCGGAATGAAGAGTCACAAGAATCAGCTAGTTGACCGAAGTAAAGATCCTTGGAGTCGTGTTTAGTCTGAATGGAAGGGTCTTGAAATGAAATACTTTCCTGTTGAGGAATGAAATCGCCCTGCACCACAAGCCAGCACAACATGACATCTGTTGGAAAATACATTTGTGCTGTTTAGGTCTAAAGTCCTACACAATGGGCATCTAAGTGCTCTTGAGGCATTGGCAATCAACAGGTTCAAACACAATGCAGTGCCCCTTATGAACATCACAGGGAGTGCCTGCGATGACATTATACAGCATGTGCGGCATGAGCTAACTTCCCTCCTTGACAATCAGCGGGCGATCCAGATGTAACAATCACATGGTTAAGGTCATTGGTGCACGAGTCTAGCGTGTTTGAAAGTGCCTCTTTTGGGACTGATGCCTTCGATGTGTGTTATGACGACTTTTTACAAAGTTTTCGTAGTTCTGATGAAGGTGATAGGTTTTCACCGAACATTTAATGGACTAACAATTGTGTGTTCTCCTGTGGTGGTAAACGTGTATTTTTCCTGAAGGAACACAATACAATGTGTAGCAAATTTTCGAAAGCTTTCTACTTTCTTTATCAGGCTTAAAAACAGTTGAAGCACTTGTCACATCTTGCACAGGCGAACTCCAATCAAACTTGATTTCAAAAATGGCGGTGAAAGCTTTTGAAAATTTGCTAGACATTGTGTTGTCTTCGTAGTGAAAGTGAGCGTTTACTTTTTGAACTGTGAGTATTGTAACTTCGTTACAGTTTCACTATACTTTCTAACAAAGTTTTCCGATCATGCTTTACGTGACAAGCAATGATTATGATACTTGTTTAGAAATTTTCTATACCTACTAAATGTGTTGTCGTGCTAGTGTTACGTGGCAGAGACCACGAAGACAGTCGATTCGAATGTAAACACAACATGGAGGGTCGAAGGAAACTATATATACGGTAAAACACACCGTGGTCCATTTATAGGTCTTCGATAGACGTGATTGGCTGGTAGGTACTGTTTAGTCCTCCGGAGTGGTTAATTGTTGTTAGGAAATTATGTAGTTAATCTGTTTTAAATTGTTCTGCAGCAGATATTCAACTGTTCAATGCAGTGTGACTGCATGAAAGATACCAAGAACATTTTTGGCAATTTCACAACTCGTACTCCCAATTCAGAATCTAGGTTTCGTACAGCAGACCACTTAGCACAAAACCTCAATTTGTATCATGTATAAATTCCGTCACTACGTATCATACATTCTCAGTAAGTACTGCCCGGACATACAGAAAATCCAAAGAAATCGAATATTGCTAGAAACAACAATGCCTTGTATGTAATTGAATGGATGCAGGCTACACTGATACTTGTAGGGTGGTGGAAATCAATACAAAAGATAAGTCAAAAATTAACCATCTTCACTTTGAATGTTCGAAATCAATCGATTACAAATCTAACGCTCAAATTCAAAAACAAAAATACATACAGTACGGTATCTTGCGATTTTTGATAGGCCTAATAGTCCGAGTGGTGTTAATTTCCGTCTCTAGCTTCTTCAGGCTTCCTTTCTTGTACTTACTTCTGTTTTACATTGCCACGAGTGTCAGTGACTGAAATTAACACCACTCGGACTATTAGGCCAGCGAAAATTCGCAAGATATCGTACTGTATGTATTTTTGTTTTTGAATTTGAGCGTTAATTACATTTGTGCTCGAATGAAAAGATAAGTAATAAGCATAAAACAGCACATGACTGTTTGTAATTAAATGAATTTAATTAGAGAAATATACCTGTATACAATCACTATTTTCATAATGTGTTAATTCCTCCCATCAAATTCACGGGCCGATTTTTGTAGCGTTTGGAGATATCATTTTCAATCTAAAAAGAAAAAGACATAATCATATTGTAAACCTAATAGCTAAGGCTGTACTGATGCCGTGGTAGCTTTATTGGTAAATTGGTAATCGGTAGCTCAGCGAACATTTCACCATACATAAGAAAGTCAAGCTGATATTATTTTCTGAGAGACAGCCATGACGCCAAGGCCAGCTGAATTGGGGGGGGGGGGCAAAATTTTAATTTGACCCCCCTTGTCGGGGTGGGCCCCCCCCCCCCCCCCCAACCAATAACGTACACTCCTCAAAAAAAAAATGATGACTTCCTAGAAAAGTCAGTCCCAGCAAAAAAATTTGTTCCCTAGAGTAAAAAAAAAACCTGAGACAATTTTTTCCCATGTTAAAAAAAAAAGCCAATTGATGAGAGTACGGTCCCAAGTTATGCTATTTTAATCTTAATCTTAGAATAATTGTCGGTGACATTTTGGTGCAATACAGATTTAAGAGCACACCCAGAGTTTCACTCTTCATATTTGCTGGCAGTGGGTTTCCGGCAGTTCTCACTGACGTGGCTTTAGGATATTTATCGTTCCAGTGTGAAAGGCAGCCCCCCCCCCATCTTTTTGTCTTCTGCACTTAATTTTTTTCTTGGGTCTGCCCTGCGCCCCGAATCCTTTTGCTACACATGTCAGTGGAAAATCTGCCAGTCAAATGCTGCCTACCCCAACTTGCCTACGTTTTTAATAATCGCTTCCTCCATACGGAGGGTTAACAGTCACGTGACAGGCACGGGTTGGGTTGCTACGGGGATTTCAGGCCATTGGGAAGAATACACATGACCTTGACAGCGGTTACTAGATTACTGCTAGTTGATGAATTCTTTTTGTCCATTACCTTTCTTGTAATCGCTAACCAGTTAAATTTTAAAAAGAGAATTTTTTTTCTAAACTTGAAACATGAATTTGGCACCCCTGATAGTAATTTTTTGGGGAGGGGGGGGACCCCCTGCTCCCCCCTTACGGCAAGGCCCTGGCCTACATGTCCGTTAGGGGACGTATCGTTATTTTAGCTAGGTTTTGTTTTTTACTTTCTTGACAAAGTTGATAGGCTTAGCTCAGCATGAAAGTCATAATTGGTACCACATCAGCTTAATGAGAAAAATTGTGAGGCCTTACTAACAGCACAAAAATCATTGATTTACAAGATGACATCCTGACAATAAATTCTGATACAATAGATTGATAACCTACGGTTGTACGAATCAGTTCCATTAACAAATCTTTAACGCAATACTGTCAGGAAATCTCTAACTATCTTCCTAGCTTTCGTTTAACTGCTGGTTACTATTTTAATTTTTTTTTATTTTAATAAATAATTTGACTTTTGAAGAAAACTACACCACTGATAAAAAATTAGGAATTAAACTATTGACATGTTTATCGGAACCGGTATCGGCAAAAGTAAAAAAAAAACTGCATCGGATCGGTGAAGTTGCTATCGGTGCAGCTATACTTATAAGGCAGGCAGTGTCTTAAAGAGAAGCACCAAAATAAATATGCACAATCTCGCAATGGGAAAGAAATCTGTCAATTTTCCGCAAATTTTCGACAGTTCGCCTGGAGGATGATGAAATACGTCTCCCAACTGTTTTTGTCAGGCTCTATTTTGAAATTTTACTGTTGCTTTGAATCGCATCAATCCATTTGTATACCTTCAAACCACGCGGCGGCCGTGGCCTTCGAAGTTGGTCGGTTAGTGGCCGTGGCATTGGCCTTTGGTGTGGGCCGCGCAGTTCGAAGGTAAACAAATGGACTGATGTGATTCAAAGTAGCAGTAAAACCTCAAAATAGAGCCAGACGAAGACAGTTGGGAGACGTATGTCATCATCCTCCAGGCGAACAGTCGAAAATTTGCGGAAAATTGACAAATTTCCTACCCGTTGTGAGATTGTGAGTATTTATTTTGGTGCTTCGATTTTCCAAACTCTTGCAGTATAATGTGTTTACGTATTTTCAAACACTAAAGAGAGAAATAGCGATCAAGGCTGGCTTTGTAGGTATTCAGATCTGATATACAATTGCATGGGAACGACCATTTCAGTGGTTCGCCACACTGTGGTTGTAGAAGGAACTACAAAGCAGTGAGAGAGCATACGGTTTATGAATCTTGTGAAACCCCCTGTTGAACGCCGCCGGCCAACAATAAGAATTTTATTATAATTTCTTTCTGAATGTTGTATAAATTGCTCCAGTTGTATCCCAAAGCAAATGAACAGGTGTAATTATTAAGCACTCTTTCGACCATAAAGAATTTGCAACCAAAAGAATAATTACCTGTTTTTGCAATTCTCTAGTTCGCGAAATAATAAGGCTAATGCGTGGCTCCACTTGGCGTTGTTCCTCAGCAGCTTGAAGATGCTTGGACTTAACAATTTCTTGCATTTGAAGAATTTTGTCAGCAGCAACTAACTTCTGTTGTAAAGAGTCGGCAACACGATCCACGTACCTTCAAAATAATTAACAGAACTTAACAGCAGCCGTCTAAGCATGTGAAAGTTCATCCTGTACACACCAAATAACTCCAATACATCACTATCATATAGCAATTTTAGTCTCTGCAAAATACTTCAGCGAGTAACTGGGATTAAGACTATTAAAAAGGTTTTACAAAGATGATTCAAGCAGCGTATTGAAATGGGATACTGCAACCAGTTCTTAAAAAACCTAATGATCAGGTATAGCCTATATTTATTTTAGTTCATTTAGCAGCAACTGTATTAGGAGTTGCTGCTAAAGAAGAAAAATGCCAGTCGGGTGTCCACAGTTATAGTGAATAATGTGGGAAGAGCGTAGGTGGCTGAATGACGGGCTATCAGGCTTGAAGGGCGCAGAGCGGTGTTATGGTCCCTCTATGGACCTCCAAGCAGAAAGGACTAACAGTAAAGCGAAACAGCCACACCTACGGCTGAACCGAGGTCCGTGTTCGGATCGATGAGCAAAGTGCAATCGGATAACTTGTAGGTTGGATGGTCACAAGTTTCATCAGAGGAAGGCCAAATACTTTTGGAGAATTTTATTACTGGTTGTTAGGGGCTTGGCCTCTCTCTCTAGCTTGTCATGGTAACAATTCTCTCCGTAAGTCTCACGCCGGATTTCATTACAGTTGCAGTACGTTGAGATAAAAGTTCAAACGTTGGTAAAGTCCCAAAAGCATACACTACTTGTAAAAGTGTTGGATAGGCTAACAGTTCAAGCCATTAAGGACAACGCATAGCTACCTTTTGCTTTTCAGGAATTCTTTGTAGTAGTAACATTAGGCCTGAACAATGGCGGCCATCAGAATCACGTCATGTAAAAGGTGACGCATTCCTCGAGAAGCAAGAGGCTAATGCCAAGATTTTTTCCTGCGGAGGGATTTGGAGAGAGAATTATTAGGCTGAGGAGACTGCCAGTGTGCTTTGGTTTGAATGTACAATACCATATAAAGAAAGAAGTTCGCCTAACAAGCAAGGATACAATTATTAAGTGAGGATCAGCTTTAACAATGTTGTGATGTTCTTACATAGTCGCTTCGGCCGAAGGCTTGACATTGTTTAGCATCAAGGGCTGTTCCTTTAAGTCAACAATACAGTTGTGTACATTGTTGGCAACCGCGGCTCAATTAAATAGTTAGGAGTGGTCAAGCTTATAAAATGACACACCTGAGTCGTAAGGGGAAATTCCAAGAGTGGGGAATTAAAGGACCAGTAGGGAAATTTTCCCACAAATAAACCATGTAGCATCAACTCTACAATTCTAGAAAGTGGCACGTATACGTAAGCTCACGTATCCCATCCCCGGTAGAACTTCGACAGCGCAACCACATAACCTAGCATAGTTCTATACAGTAAACCCCCTGTGAACAACTCAGCCAAAAAATTAACGCAAACTACAACCGACGCAGCCACGGGATCCACCCCGTTGGTGCTGCACCACTGCACCCAACGTGACCACTTACAGTCATACCGATGTCCGCCTCCACAATGTCTGCCGCAAATGCCGACAACCTGTACACGGTAGGCCTGAAAACAGCACTGTCCTCCTTACAGAGGCCCCCTCCATCCCCGGAGGTCATCCCATTACACGCAGAAACTGTAGAACGGAAAGGAAACAAAGAAACGTCGCAGCCGCTCGCTGCCCTGCCCCACACGGGCCTAGTCACTCGTAACCGCGCCCCCGGGGCCGTCCCCACTTGCTCCACCGGGGAAGGAGGGTGGGAACCACGCTTTGGAAACAACGTCGCCCGTCTGAATTTCTCCTCAGAGAGTGGCCAGGACTTGGAAGGGTGGTGAGCCACTGATACCAATCCAGTAATTGGTCTGGAAGGCAAGGAAGGTTAGAAATAGAAAGGATGGAAATCTGCATGCGCACCCATCATGGTGTTTCTGCGAACTATATCGCCGACACCTGTCCGCCACGCTGTAACACCGTCGTCCTCGGAGGCACGAATTTGCGCTGCAAAGGTGCCCCAACCACGTACCTGTCACACATTGACTCTTTCTCCGCTTTCGACAAACGTACATTCTTCTGCTATACCCATCAATCCAGCACAACAGCATCCACTTCCCATAGCGGGCATTTATGCTTAACATCACCAAGAAGGACCACACCTGCCTCTTCCATTAAAGGCAGTCCATCTGACGCCGCGCTCACATCGGCGCTTCGCTGCCACGTCACAGGATTGCAATCATCGTACACTAAATCACCATGTTCTTCTCAACGGCTATGATTTGTCCACAGATCTTTGTTTTCCACCGGCACATGTACGCCATCAACGTTTTCCGCCCGCATAGGACGATAGTCATTCTCATAATGACGAAAGCTTCGATCACTACCCCAGCTTGTGGGGTGGATCGGCAAATGTCTGCCCTTATCCAACCACTCAGTCTCACTCCAGTCACGGAAATTAATTTTAGTGCATTCCACATGCAGTGCTTTGCATAATGCCACCTGCATTTCTGCGCCAATTAATCGAGGCAACGCCGACCTGGAGCCCGCCAAACTTCCCCAAGGAACAACAGGCTCCCTGCCCGCAGCTGCGTTAGATTCAATGCCGTAAGGTTCTCCGGCCTTCTCAATGGCACAATTTACCATCTCCTTGGTGATTGATTTTAACCGTCTAATATCGCTGTTGGTCAGGTAATTCACCCGCACCGTCATGGCTGCTTCTGTTTATCTTTACGCATAATTATACTGAACCTTGTGAATTATTTTGTAGCAACAAACCACCACGACTACTTCGTGCCACGTCAATAGAAACAGTGGGGTAGAAGGGAGGGGAAGCAGGAAGCGACGCGACCACAAGTGACGCAAGAATTGCATAAATTAGAAGCAAATTTTGACGGAAATGAAGAGGAATAAAGGTACCGATAGCAAAAGGAACTCCCATAAGTAACACAGTGAGAAGAAATATAGGAAAGAGAACGGCTTATTTTGTATAATTCCGTTTGACTAAGGAATATGTATGTGCAAGAAATCTCACAATGTTTGCGTGTCACTTTATTTTATATAACCAAAAAATGGTTACCAGCC